>PVIU01008137.1:0-85741 GCA_004026605.1 Ondatra zibethicus | reverse complement strand
GAGGGAGGGAGGGAGGCAGGGAGGGAGGGAGGGAGGAGGAGGTTTTTTAAATATTTGCTGTTCCTGTACTTACTGTAATACGGGTTATGTAACAAACCTACTGACATGTGAAAATGAATCTTTGAGACTCCATTTGTAAACTGCCTTGATTTTAACCACAAGGAAACCAGCTCCACCAGTTTTACTCGATCCTGAGAAGAAGGCTTCACGACACAAGCAAGCATTGTGATACAAGACGAGATAGGCGATTATGAGATAATGGATAAGTTTGTCTTTCACTGTGAAATTATATAAAAATAGGAACAGAATGTGTGATTACTGATTACAGAAGAATGAAACTTGAAAAAAAGGAGAAGCAGCTCATTTGTCTATAAGGGCATTCAAAAAATGCTGGGCCGTAATCCAAGCTAATGAAAACAACGAAATTTATAGCTTAGGCTGACTTCCAATACCTGGACTCACCAGGGGTCTTCTCAGCCACTTCCTTTTTTTTTTTTTTTCGTTTTTTGAGTCTGCAAATGGGAGGCCAGCTTAAATTGTGAATTTCCTTCGTATTAGTTTCTGTCACAACCCTAATGTACTCTGAGCTTTACTCTGAGACTTCCCTGTTAGTGTATTTCATTTCCTCTCTTTAACAAAGTTGGTATGACCTTGATTGGATAAGCTACCACAGCTGAGATTCAATTTTCCCCAAGGGGAAGCCTTGCTCCAGGTTGGGTCCCAAGTGTGGTGATGGGTTTCCTTCATTACCCAATATGTCCTGTCGCCACAAATGGAGTCTCACAGGCAACCTCTTCATAAAGTTTTTTCCCTAATATTAATTAACATAATTTCTTTTATGGCGTTAATAAAAACCCTTTGAAGGCTTTTTAACTTCTTACTTAATTGTTTTAAAGACAAGGTTAAGAAAGATGCCTTCTGTGTGAAATTACTAATGTAATTATGAGAACAGAACTTCCCAGGCTTGCTTTGTTGAGCTGAAAGAGCAGGAACTCCACAGACCACAGAGAGGAACACACACAGAGGCAAAACGCTGCTCTTCCGATAGGTCAAGAACCTATGAGGTTTCTCCACGACATCACCTGATGGTCCTGGCTGTTCTCAGGAAAGGAAGGTAGGCCAGTCCTTTCCGATAATAAAAATAATTCAGTCTCATCAATTTACTCATTCAAAAGTATACTCAACGATTCTAGACTTCATCCCCTCTTCTTCTTCTCCCTCCTAGCCTGGGCCTTCTGTGAAAAGGCCAGCATGGACAAGGAATGAACTTCTCTTGCACCTAAAGGTCTTCTCCTCCCCTCATACCTCTGTCTTCTCTGACTTCCTCCAAGCTGGAGATGACCTAGAAGGAGGTGAGCATGCCAAAGTCTGTATTCTCTGGACTTGGTTTGGTTTCCTGGGCTTTGCAGTCCTTTGAGGTTAACTGCCATTATGAGGTCTTTGGAAAGCCCCTCAACTGAAACAGTTCCTTGAAGGAACACAAGTCATTTTCCTGCTGTACTTTAAGGCTCCACTCAGCTTCTGCCTCATTGATCCCCTGGATCTTTCTGCTGACCTCAAAGTTCCCCTGGGGCTGTTGTGATGGTGACACTTAGACTGTTTCCTTCCTGTGGCTTGTGTCTGGCCTTCTGGATCTTAGTGTAACTGTGACCTTTCACTAGGCCCGGGTCTTTAATTTAAAGGCCTAATAGAAAATAAAGAAGCATGGGACCCAAGTATAAACCCATCTTTTATTGGGTTTTTTTTTTTAGTGCTTATTGAACTTTTGATATTTTTTCTTTATTCTTGAGAGTTCACACTTGCATACAATCAAATAATATGATCCTATCTATATACACACATGTATCTTCCCCAGCAGAAGTTGGTTTCTTCTGGGGGGAGTTGGTTTCTTGAAACAAGTTTTTATTCTGTAGTCCAGGCTGGTCTACAACTCATACTATAGCCGAGGATGTCCTAGAACTCGGAGTACTCTTCCTCCCTCAGCTTCCCAGTGTAGGGACTACAGAATGAGCCTCCAAGCCAAGTAAAACCAGAAAAACAAGGGCTTTTCTGAGCACAGTGCACCATATACAGGTGAACCTCCATGCTGCTCCAGTTTTGAACTTAACAACTCCCACCATCAAGCCTACTGAGTCTTCATCCCCACCTTGCCATGCCTGTTCAGATCGAAAAGCCCCTTGAAGCCTTTCCTCAGCCTACATAAAATAAGAACAATCCCTCAGGTGGACGGAGGAAGGAGGTGGAGGGTGCTAACTCTTTCTAAAGAGTGTTTCTTGGTTTCTCAGCAATGTTCTAATACCAAAGGGAGAACCAAGTAATTTCACCCATTTTAGTCAAGGTTCTTGACTCGGGCTCCAGTCACAACATACAGACTACAGAGAAAAAAGCACGATAAAGCGAGTTAATGTAAGTTTTATGTGGCACAGGACCCTTTGGAAACAAAGACTCTAAGGAAATGAGAAATTGGAAGCATTTTCATGCTTGGGTTTAGTGAACAGGGGATGATCACTGAAGGCAGGTGATCAGACAGAGGATGTGTTGTTTAATGTTAACAAGCGAGGACTCTGGTGAGACTTGATTGCTCAGATTCTTCCTGGCACGGGTGTCTACATTCTTTGCCCCCAGGGTTTGGAGACAGTCTCTCTGCAATAGAAAACTCGCTCATAGACCAGCCTCATAGATGCCATGCCTTTCTCAAGGCGTAGTGTTTTCAGGTTAACTCTAAAAATTTCTGTAATTTTTTTAAAGAATGTACTTTCTATATGTTTTAAATATTTTCATGTGTGTGTGTCCACAGGGGCCTGAAGAAGACATTGGACCTTCTGGAACTGCTGGACACGGGTTCTGGGAACCAAACTTGGATTCTCTGCAAGAGCAGCAAGTGCTTTTAACTGCTTATTTAGCCATCTCTCCGTCCCTAAAGATTGAGTTCTGGTATTCCTAAATTGCTTCTACATCACCAATAACTATCGTTTTCAAAAATTAATGTCACTTATACTGGGAGGGTTGGTTTCATGTGTAGAGAGGGCCGATGACAACTTTGCGGAGTCATTTCTCTCTTTCCACCCTATGGGGTCAGATGGGGACCAAATTCTTGTATGCCAAGCACATTTACCCACTAAGTCAGCTCACCTGTCATCACTCACTATCCGCTTGTAAAGAAGAAGCAGGTAAATGAAGTAGTGAAGAAATTGCTACCCAGGCATGCAACAACATATCTGCAACCCCAATACTTGAGAGGCCGAGGCAAGGGGATGGTGAATTCAAGGCAAGACTGGGCTACTACACAGCAAGACCTTCAAGGACAAAAAAAATAAGAGGGAGTGTGTGGCATCCTCCACAACAATGTCTTAGAAACTGGACCAGGGACTTAAAGAGAATGAAAAAAGGACAGACGCACAGACACACGTAGAGAAAAGCCGGGATAAGGTGTGTTGCGCATGCTCCAACTACACAACAACCCAGAACCTCAGCAGATCGACTATGTATAGCACGCGGAGAAGGATGAGCTGGTCTGACAGGGGTGTTTAGCAGGCCAGCAGTCTAAGGCAGTGTGAGCATCCTGGCGGATGAAGCTCCAGCTGTTAGCCTTTTACATGCTAGTCAGTCGCTCACAAATGCTCACACTTGGACTGGAGGAGAGTTTTGCCTGCTGCCCATGGCTCAGAGGCACTGGCCTTTGACATGGCCATGCCGACAACACGTATTCATTCTGGGCTACTTCTGCTCTTTCCACACTCACTCAAGGCTTCCATTCGCTGAAGAATGTTAAATTCTTGACTTGCTATACCCCTCCCTGATCTGAAATTTTTCTGGGATAAAAGATAACATTTTCAGATTTTATTCCATATTTTCACCCATCAGATTTTGATATGTGCATATAGTCCTTTCCTCGTCTACATGAACACCCACCTCAAGGACAGCAAACTTCATCTTTAGAAACACAATCCGCAAACCAGGGACAGTGTTTCGGAAGAAGCACAGCACGTGTGGCCTTCCCAATCCCGACTGCAGGCTTGTGCTGTTTAAAAGGCAAACTTGAGAGCCGTGGTGGGCATAATGTTTTAAATGCTCTGCAGCTGCATTTGGGAATGCTACGCTTTGAAGTATAGAATTAATAGTTGAATGATACACCTCAAAGGGTGTCCCATAAGGAAGGCAGCGGGTAAAAGTGGAACCTCTCCAGAGAGGTGAGCACATGATGTTGATAACAGCCCCCATCTGGGGCCGATTCACCCACCAGCCATGCATGAGGGGTCTTCTTTGAAGTTAAAGAAATGCCAGTCAAGTGGGCTGAAGGTGTGCTAGAAAACTGCTACAGACAAACAACAACAAGAAGATTGTGACTCTCGCCTGCGTTGGAGCATGCACGGAGTGCTATCCCCAAGATGATGCTCAGAGACTCTCCGTATCTATTTATCTCCTGACCGCGTATCATCTATCATCTGTCTATTGCTTGCCTATCATCTGTCTGTCTGTCCCCCAAGCCCTCTCTGTCTAAAAAGAATAAAATACTGCCCAGGACTAAGGTCACAGTTTCCCCACTTCTAAAAATGTGGAACTATGGAACTATTAGTGACAGGCAGGATTAATTACCAGTTGGCCACAGTGTTACTTATTCCTCCCAGGTTTCAACACCACACACACACACACACACACACACACACACACACACACACACACACGGCCAAAACATTAGTTAGCCAGCATCAAAGGCTCTGGACCCTCTTTGGCTTCCAGCTCCTCTCCATGTATGCAGCTGAGGCCTAGTCCTTTGGTGTAGTAAGTAGGGGTCGGCAATATTTTGGTGATGGTACCTTACCTCTCTCTTCAGACTTGTTTCTTGACATACACATTCCCCTCCACATATGTGCATCTACACAATCATGCCAAGACACACAGATACACACATGCAAATGCATCACACACTCCAATCAAGCTGAGCAGCTGGAAGAGGTCTTCGCATGGGTGCTTTCTTTGACCTTCTTACTGAAGCCAGCGCATGATCTGTGGGAGGCAGAAGGCTGCTCCTGAATGGGATCGGTTCTGACTAGAACCTTGTAGGAGGACAGAATTCAGCACGGCTGGTAGCTGTTTTTCAGTAAAATATGATACGGACATTTGAGCTTCTTGTAATTTACAAAACAAAGTACTATTTCTCTCTTTCTCTTCACCACGTAAGCATATAAAAACTAGTGTTGTAGCTCTCAGACCGCAGGTTACACGTAAGGACGATGGGCAGATTTAACTGACAGGCCATACACTCTGTTCTTTATGCCAGTCCCCAAGCCCTCTGTGCCTAGGCGAGCAAGCCACAGCTATGCAAATACTCCTCAGCAATGCCATCTCTCCCAGTCTCCAAGTCACTTTCTATATTCACACCACCTACCCCACAGCAAAGACCAGTCTTTTGTAGCTTTGCGTGGCAGATTTGCACGGCAAATTTGCATGGCTTTTCCTAGGAAGACCTAGACAAGCATAGGATCAGCTGTGAGGACAGACCAAAGAAAAGATTCCAGCCACGTTCAACTCAATAAACCTGTGAGTGTGTCAGGCTTGCTTAACAGAACATGGGTAAAGGGTTACTTATTTACAGGTGTATGACTCAAAATCACCAAGATCACCAAGAAATACCACCCCATTTTGCAATAGAGTCCTCACTTAGCCAATCTTTGGCCTCCTCTATACTCTAGCGCCTCCCAAGGTCACATGCACCTGGAGGACAGGTGGAACCCCAGGCATGGGGCCTGTCTGTTCCTCTGTGTTCATAGACTCCCCTTCACCATTACCAAAGCACCTCAATATTGCTGGATCCTTGGGTTTGTTTCATCGCTATGACGATGGGCCCAAAATCATCTCTGTCCATGACAGCTGACAGTCAGGTCAAACCGCAGAAAAGTGTTTTACACTCACAACCTCAATCTCCATCCAGTGAATAAATAATAATAATGTGAGGTGGGAGGAGATTAACTCGCTATTCCCTTCTGCAAAGCGTTTCTTATGAGTCACCGTGCTGCAGACGGAGGGTATTAGAAGGTCTTGGAGACAGTTTGCCTGGGAACCAGAGCCCTGAACATGTGCACTCCCAGGTTTTCTGTCAGGGATAATTGCTAATAGAATCTGGATCAGGGTGTGGTTCACAAGACTCATCCCACAACCATTCCAGGCTGGCAATGCTTCAAGCTTCCAGCTGGGAACAGGACAAAGATCTTCATTCCCTGAGGACATTACATCCCAGCCTGGACGACAGCCTTCAAAGCTGGTCTAACGAGAAAGTGAAAAACTCCAAGAGGCCTGAGTGGAGGAAGCCAGGGCAAGTGGAAGAAAACTGCAAGAGGGACATGAGGGGTGAAGAGGTCTTTACTAAACACATCCAAGTTAGATTCCCTCCCGACGTTTCTGGGAATTTTGTGTTTCCCCTTTAATGAGAAGGTGAGTTAGCTCTTGAGAGTCCTCTCTTGGGCTTCCTCCCTTACCGGGTTTCTGAGGCTCTATAGGAACAGATGTTGTTTTGAAACGTTGCTTTGATTCCACATGCCTTCAAGACTTCATTCACTCAATGTATACGTAGGAAACATCTTTTATGTGTTCCTGCCTGATTCCAGGCATCTGGGACACATCAGAGGAAAAGTAGAGCTAATGACACATGAGACAATTGTGAAGGCAAAAGACCACAATGGAGACTATGGGGCTGGATGCATGTGTTTTTAAAGTGATTTAGGACAGAACTCAAAGTTAAGAGGACTTTGAGGCAAGCCTGGGCAGAATGGGACCCAGCCCTTAGAGTTATTTACAAGGGATGGAGAACAATTGATGAGCAAGAGAGGGTATCATTTCTATGACTGTCAAAGCATTTTGATGGGAATGTGACCCAGGTTGGTGTGAACAGTCAGACCACTGAGGGTCTTAGAGGAACCCAGACCCACGGTGGCTTTGATTCTGGTTCTCACAGAGCACTGATTGCCATTTTCCAGCCACGTTTGGAATGCACGTTTTGGCTGTGCTGTTGAGACCAGATGATGAGAGTGAAGACAGAGTCAAGAGAACTGAGGAGTCCCTGTTTCAGGATACAAGTGACTGAGATGAGGCAGTCCGCAGGGTGTATGTCCACTTTGTAAGGGGAGTTTGCTGGGAGAGGAACATCTCAGACATTTAAATACAAACATTATAGGCAACTGAATGTAGAAGTCTAATTCCCAAGACAGGTCTGAGCTGAAATACAGATGCTGCCATCTTTGTTGGATGGTCAAGGTGAGCAAGAGAAAAATGAGAAAACACCAGAGGACAGAGTGCTGAGTGACTGAGAGTGAGGGATTTATCACCATTGCCATTGAAGGAACTGATTCTCTGCCTGACTCAAGTGTGCCATCTAACATGCGTCATACCTCTTTATGGCCTGAGAAATGGGATTGCTGCTACCAAGAATATGGGTTTATTCTATACAGGCAAATGTTGTGTGTTTTTAAAGAAAATCATCTTATAGCAATAAAGAAACTGTGTGTGTGTGTGTATCTGCGCGTGCGCACACACACACACGAGTTAGCCTTCCAAACACCATGGATTCTACATCTCTGGAAGTAACCGACCATGGACTGAAAACATTCTGACAAAAAGTTGTATGTTTACTGATCAGGTAGGCAAATTTCCTAAACGATACTCATTAACAAGTATCCACCAAGCACCCACAGTATTCTAGATACCGTAAATAACCATAAGAGACAATTTAAAGTTCTCAAGAGGACATGCATAAATGGCTTGTAAACAGAACTCGACTTTGTGTGATGGACTTGGTACTAGAACCTGTCTCTCATGAATAACAAGGGAAGAAACTTCCAAAATACAATGATATCACAAAATAGTGAAGAAGATCATATTCAGTAACATTTACCCTTAATTATACATAAATAACTCAATACAGAAACAAACGGTGCTTGATTCTGGTAGGAAAGACGATGGGGATGGTGTATACCATATGCATGGAGTCTTGGGAAACATCCTTTGCGAAGATCTCAGAAACCCATCCACATCTGGTGGACACCAAGTCTGAAGATTAGGAAGGTTCCCAGCCCTTTCTTTTCCTTTTCCATCGGTCTCATCAATTTAAAACCACATTCCGCAAGAATTCTAGTGCCCACATAATCAAGAAAAATTAATATTTGAAAAAAATGTGATTTGAATAGTTGGGGGATTTAGTCTATGTTCAAGTCAACAAAGTCTGATGCAGTGCCCTTCGTGAGCCAGATTCCAAACACAAATATTCAGCCAGGATAAAGATGCCAGACAGCAAGAAGACGGACAGTCTGTCTACTCTGGCTTTCCTTTTCCCTCCATCCTCACCCTTCCACACCCCCAGCACTGCCCTTGTCTGCCCATTTGCAGTGAAGATCGAGGAGGAGAGGAGGGGAAGGCCTCTGTGCCTCCATGCTCTTAGGGAAAATTGCACAGTGCCCCAGCAAAGAGTCAAAAGTAAAAACAAAATGTCCTTCTCCAATTCTACACGTACTCAATGGACTCTCTCTCCTCCCCTCTCTCTCTCTGTCTCTCCTCCCTCTCCTCTCTCCTCTTCCCCCTTTCTACCCCCTCCCCTGTTCTCTTCCATCTTTCAATCTTACAAGTCCACAGTTTACTAGCGCTAAGCTCTCTTCCCATAAATGTAAGATGACGTTTTTGTGAGATAATCAAGAACTGCTAGAATAAGAATCTGTAAGTCACTCTCTACTCCGAAGGTGTAGACAGTAGCATCAGGGAAATATTGGGTCTCAGAGCTCATAATTAAATTCATGTCATGGTGTATGCTCAGTCAGAGACCTATAGGACTGGTTGCAATGCACATCACCATCATGATAGTGTGTATGAGACCAGTGTGGTTTGTGAAAATAACAAACAAATAACTGAGAGGAAGTGTATCTGAGTGAAGGACGCTGTTTTGGGGAATAACTGCTCACACAACCCTTGGTCAGTGTCTCCTTGAGTAGGACACTGTGCAATAACTTTAAGCCTGGGTATTGAACCACTACCTTCATTTTAATTTAGGGGGAAATTAAATTTGCTGATGATTTCAGGGTGTTCCCTCGCTTACTCACATGAAATGAATGCGCTCAATAAAATGTTTTGAGTCGGCAGCCAATCAGCACAATCCCTTGATGTTCATCATTGGCTGACAAGGTCATACTCCACCAACCTGCTCTTTCTGTTGTGACTAATCAATGCCCACATCTCTTTCATCAGACACACATGTCTAGGATTTTTGCTTTTTTGTTACTTCGTTTGTTCAAACAGAAGATGGACAGGCTATGTTACCCATGAATGGGAAGGGATTCTCCCAAAGTGTATTAGTCACTGTCTGTCTTAGTGGGTGCCCTAGGGAATGTTCCAGAATCATGAATCAAGTCTGGCTTGAAATGCCTCAAGTCATGGGCAACTTCTGCAAAGACGTCAACTCTCCATATATAGTTCATAAACATGCTGGAATCAGAAGCATGGCTTTCTTTTTTGAGATGTAAATTTTAAATATGCAAAATTTTAAATTAGCCTAATAGATTATCCTCTCAATCCAGTCTATACCAATTTTCAGGTATAACTAAGATGCTTACTGCATTTAATAGCTTCAGCATGGAATAATTAACTGATGCTATTTTAATAAATGTCATGCCATAAGTGCAGTCTACTTTGTAAATGCTGAAAACACTTCTCACGGGTATAAACTGGCTGAGTTTCTCTGTTTAATGCCTTTGATACACAACATCACACTCGACTCTCTTTATATTTAATGGGAGTATATATAGCAAACGAATTCCAAAGGCTCCTTTTATGCTAGTGTGTTTTCTTTAATATCTTTTTGTTCATTTTGGAACAAAGAGAAGTTTCCAGAGTCAAAGACACAGCCTTTAATTTTAAGGTAATTTTCCTTGCTCACAAACCTTAAATATCCACTAAGCTAACTGTTCTTTTGTTCTGAGAAGATCAGCTTCTAAAACTCGACCTTGTAGAGATTAAACAACAGTTGTAGGAAATGCTGGGCCGAGATGGCAAGACACCGCCAAGAGGAAAGAATGGCGAGGACACACACTTGGTAAATGTCTTCAATGAGGCAGACTAGAACTCCGCAGTCACTCTGTAGCAATGCACAGAAGGACCGGGTGTGGTAAAGGCCCTCAGATGAGGAATCACCATTATTAGTCAAACTCATAGTTCCGAGGGAGGCACTGTGCCATCTGAACACGTGTTACCTTCAAATATGGGAGTGATTTTCCAAATTCTCTTTGAGAACTTGACTTCTGATAGCTAGGTGCTCCCTTAACCATCCAAGTGTGTCACAGCACAGGAGGCACAGGAGCTCATGAGATATTAAGACATGACAGCCTGGTGACTTCTAAAGCCCCACATTGTGCCACCTTCTTGGTGTCTCTTTGCCTGTCCACCTATGGCAATTTGTATGTCTTGGGTTCACCATAGCCTATTCTGCTAAATCTCATAAAATAACTTCCTTTTACATGACACTGCCTCAGAATGTAAGCAGTCAGCTCTTCTCAAGTCCAAGCAGAGCATGATATTTCATCTGGCGGGAAATAAACTTAGTGATACAGTTTAACAGCCATGTAAAATTGAAGCAAACACCTCATGCCACCCACAATCCCATGATGCTTGTGTCGCGTGCTCCCTGTCCCACTGCAAATACAGTTTTCCTCATAGATTAAGTTTATACTTAAACAGCACTATTCTGTTTTACGTCTAAATTCCTTCCTTGCTTGGCTCAGTCTGCAAGTAGGATTTTCATGTAGGATCTGAAGAGAAAGAGAAGAGGAGGGAGAAGTTGTGGGGAGGAGTTCTTTCTTGGAACACAGAGTGATTTTATTTATTGGTACCTGGAGATGCACCGAGTTTTAAATGTTCCCCTCTTAACTTACTTGGGAGAGACTTATTTGTTGCAAGCTATTTGATGACACTATGTAGAGATATATCATTCTGATTGGTTTAATAAAAAGCTAAAGAGCCAATAGCTAGGCAGGTCTTCCGGACAGGGAGAGCTCTGGGAAGAAGGAAGTGGAAGTCGCCAGTTGGATGCAGAGGAAGCAACAGGTGTAGGAGAGGTAAAAGCCCTGAGTTACATGGGAGCCTGTAGATTCATAGAGATGGGTTAATTTGTTGTAAGAGCTATCTAGAAACAAGCCTAAGCTAAGGTTGAGCTTTTGTAATTAATAAGAAATCTCTGTGTTGATATTTGGGAATTGAATGCCAATAAAAAAGCTTCCTTCATCTGGCACTGAACTCAGGACACGAGATCACATGATAGCTGTCCACCTCTGGCCTTGTGGCCACAGAAGCCACCACCTCAGCTGTCTTTTCCACCCTCTCCCAGACCCTCTGCATGAGTGTGGGGGTTTTTCCTATTGCTGCCTTTCTACAGTAGCCTCCAGCTGCAACCCGGCTCTGGCCCCCAATTCCACAGGCAGCTGGACCCAAACACCACCAGAGTTAGCTGCCCTCCGAGAGCCATCTCTGTCCTTCAGGTGCCCTATCGTTTCCACACAAACCCTGTGCCTGCTTTTCAAGCAGCTGGCTCCCTCTCCCAGTGAGGTGCAGGCTTCCCCTGGCTTTTCCTTGGGCTACTGCCATGCAGGTCAGCTGCCTGCCTTTCACTGTTGCTGCTGCTGCCACAAACTCTCCCAGCTACCTGTGAACAGCTACAGCTGCCCTCCATCAGGCCATGCGTCACCAGCCTTCTCTGCCCAGCCATGCTGCACGGTGACAGCCAGTCTCACACATCACTGTAGTCATCAGAAGATCTGGTGAGACACCTAGAAATTCTTAAGTGAGAGAATTAGTTTTAAAAAATTCTGCCCTATGTTAAGAATGGGGAACAATATCACAGGGCAGGGTGTTAGGTGTCTGTATAGTTATACAATGGATGATTATAAATGGAAAAATTAAGTGAAGGGATGAATTAACCTAGCTGATATTGACGTAATGTCAATTATTATCATTTTCAGTTTGATAATTTATGTTTTATCCTTTAAAATATTGCTTGCTATTGGTGCCAAATATGTACCCTGAATTCCCTGTCAGTTATAGGGTGCGTCGGCCCAGCTTCTCGCTCTCCTCTTCTCTGTAGAATCATGCAGTTGACCTGGGAGAACATGTTTGAATATGGACTTTTATAAAATTGCATTTTCCAAATACTTTAGAAACGGGCTATTCCTACTGCCACTACTTCTAGCTTGTAACATTTGGATAATGAATGTGCCTTTAAAAATCTAAAGTGGTAAAATAGTAACTTTGTAGGCACTGTGTTGACTAGCCTTTGGTAAAACTATATCATAAAGTCTCTTATGGTCTCATCTTAATTATAATCATATACACTTAAATGACCTGCATATTGACTTACTCTCTGACCTCTTATTTGCTGAAATATGATAATAGATTTCAGTCATTCCTGTAAAAGTTATAGTGACTACTGAGAAGGATTTTAGTAGAAGAAACCTTTAACAGACTGGCTAGAACATGTTACTGTAGCTGTTTTAGATGACCAGATGTCAAAATTTAGGACAATGGAAAATACACCTGACCCCCAATGGTGTATGTTTTAAAGTCTAGAGAAACACTAAGTAGTGTACCAGGAGGCTATGTGAAGACAATGGCTGGCTATCACCTGTAATTGTCAAAGTCATGAAGGAATGATTCAAGGGGGGACTCTAGACATAACATGAAACATTCACAGGGAATCTCACTAAATGAAGCTTACCTTTACTTAAGCAAGTATAAATGTGTTTCATCTTAGTATGCATGATGGAAGATAAAAACAAGTATGAGGCTAGCCCATACTATATGACTCAAGAGTAGTAAGCATAGCCATAATATGTGCCTCAAGAATGCATGCAAACTTTATTACCTTGCATGTGGAATATCACAATGCATATTAAATCAGAGGTCTTCTGCGAGGAGCCAAACAAGCTATCTTTTAATATCTGAATGGAAAGAAAGGCATAACACTGAAACTAACAGACAGTGAGAACAGAAAAAAACTGAAAGAAACAGACAGCTAGACCAGAGGTGGCTCGAAGAGACAGAGATGACAAAGGAAGACACAGACAACTGTTCGTACTTGAAAGGCTCACATTCTTATCCGCTCTTTGGTAAGAGAATTGAGGATTTCTTCCTCTCCTTATTTAATAGCATGTATTAAGCCTATATATTTCTGCAGATTTTTAAGGCTAGATAGAAGGATGATAAATATTACATTGCATCAGTATTAAATATTAGTCATGAGATTGTGACTCGCTGTCAGATGATTTTTAAGTTTTCTACATTTTTAATTGTTCTCCAGATGAGAAAAAAGTAGACCAGAGGGAAAAAAGACCAAGGTTCTAGTCTTTGTCTCATACATAAGCAACTACACATACATCACCAGGCAAAAACAGCCTCTTAATAGGCAGAGAAAGTTTGATAAAAGTACATGGACTGAAAGCAGAGAGAATAAAAGAGAGAGTTATAGATAAAAAAAGTAATTTAAGGACATTAAACTGAGGTCCTTAAAGGAAAAACAGAATAAAAAGTCATAGTGGGCCATAAAAAAAATTGAAATACACAAAGAGACTGAATTCTATATATTATTGTGTTTTCTTTGAATTTTTTGAATGCAGAGGGACATTTGATTCTGGGGGCTGCTAAGCTAAGCCAGCATATATACTTTAAAGGTATCTGACTACAAAATTTGAGTCTAAGGATATATTACTTTGTAAAAGAGGTCCTGCTTTTGTTTTCACAGAGGATGGGAACTTGTGGATTCCTTCCAAGCCAATGTGGTTTGATGGAACAAGACCTCACAAAAGGTCTCTGTGAACCCTAAAAGTACTTTGCCCAACAAACAACAGGAAGCAGTTTGGAGAAAACTATACCCAAATTCCCAAAATGATTGTTTATAAATGTTTGTTTTTATTTAAAAGGAATTGATCATAAATGGTTAATGGTCACCATTGATCTCTTTCTTTTAAAAGGGGGGTGATATGGTATAGAGATGAATACTTTACCTTGGTATGGATCTTGGTCTACTGATACAAATTTAAGGTAAATTTTGTTACACACACATACACACACACACACACACACACACACACACACACACACTCTCTGTGTAAATATATATGTATATGTATACATATATATTTCTACTATTGTAAAGGTGTTATGCTTATATAGCTCATTTAAAAATGTATATAGGGGGCTGGAGAGATGGCTCAGTGGTTAAGAGCACTGGCTGCTCTTCCAGAGGTCCTGAGTTCAATTCCCAGCAACCACATGGTGGCTCACAACCATCTGTAATGAGATCTGGTGTCCTCCTCTGGTGTGTGGGCATACATGCAGGCAGAATGATGTATACATAATAAATAAATAAATCTTAAAAAAAGTAAAAATGTATATAGAATTTAAAAACAGAGGTTAATGATAGATAGTCATCTATAATAATCAAACTTTTAGTCATGTTAGGTTTTGTAGATATACAGAGACATATTTCAGTTAGATAGACAATCTTCAACATGTCAAAGACCTACAGACTATGGCATTTAGAAGGTTTTAAGAACTTAGATTTTCCTCGACAGTGAGACATGTCTGGTTCTCACTGTCATCAAGTACTTCATAGAGGTGGATGGGCACTGAAGAAATTCATTATCAAATTTGCCTTCAATGTGGCAAGGCTAGACATTTGGGCAAGAAACTACTCTTGCCTGGACTGGCTTGATGGTATGCTGTGTGAACTGGACATGCAGGACCCACAAAAAAGTGACCGTTGTACTTTCCAAAAGACAGGATGATCCTTCAGGGTTCCTGCTTCATGGAAGAAGCTGCCAGACATTCTGCAGGACACAGAAGAAAGCAACTGATGAACATTGCCAATACAAAGCAGAACAGACCTTCAAGTTTCCTGCTTCACTGAAAAGTCTGCCAGATACTCTGGGCCTGTAGGCTGAAGATGGATGCCCCAACATTAAAAAAAAATTTTGGGTGACTGTCCAGGCAGCAAGATTCTCTGTCAATTCTAGATCATTGGAAGTTGCTTACAATGTACTTCTTGTTTACTTAGATAATATTATACCCTTCTGGGCTCTTTGACAGAGTTGAAGACTAGATAGTTACAATTATAGTTGTCCTTAGTTATGATTAAAGATAAATTAGATATGAAACTTTAGACTCACAAAGATAGGATAGATGATAGAGTATTTTCCTTAGTTTTCCAAATGTAAATAGATTAATTGTAGCTATAATTCTTGTTTGATAACTCTTTTGTATATGTAATTCTACTATGTTAAAGTTAAAACCTTCTTTTTTAATTAGACAGAAAAGGGGAGATGATGTGGGATGTCCTTCTGTATATGTGTTCCTTTTATAGGTTGATGAAGAAAGCTGTTTCAGCCATTGGCGTAGCAGAGTAAAGCCAGGTGAGAAATCCAAACAGAGATAGAGAAATACTGTAGTGGAGAAGATGCTGTGTAGCTGTTGGAGGAGAAAGATGCCAGAACAATACCAGTAAGCCACAGCCTCATAGCAATACACAGATTAATAAAAAAAATGGTTTAATTTAATATCTATGTACAAGCTATCTAGGAATACACCTGAACCATTGGCCAAACAGTGTTGCAGTTAATACAGTTTCTGTGTGATTATTAGGGTCTGGGCAGCTAGGGGGAAAAAATACAGTCTTTGAAAGTGCTATAGACAAACTTCTATGTACACTCACACACACAAGCCTCCACACATATTTACATATCTACCTACAAAACCCTTGCACACACCTACACACACACATACAAAATACATCCACAGTTACCATCTGTGAGACCACATAACCCTAGAATCAGGGAGTGGGCTGTACTCCTGAGAGCCCAGGGTGGGACTGTACCTTCTCAGATGCTTGGCTTGAACTGGCTCTCCAAAGACAAAAGGAAAACCTCTCTTACATTTTCCTGCCTTCACTGGCTCTTTGTCTACTCAACCACCTGTCCCGTACATCAGAAACCCAGGCCTGTCTGAAAAAGTTGGGTGATTGCCACTGAAACTCCAACATAACCTGTGGGTCCCAGAAGTCAGACCTGCCTAAAAGGACCAGGAGGTGGCCTTCTCCCTCAGCCAGCACAACAGCTGAAAGGAAGCAGGAAGCAGACATGGACAAAAGGAGGTAAAGTCAGCACAGGGAACAGGAGGCCCGCAGGGAGAGGCGAGGCTCAGGAACAGTCCCGGGATGAAGAGAAAAGCAGACATCAGGAAAAGAGAAATCAAGCCAGACCAAACACAGCTTTCTAGGCTGACATGGCTGACATTCCTGTGAGCGTGTCATCCCTGGACAGGAACATGATCACTAAAACGAAAGGAGTGGTCTGGGTCACAGCTGAGCAAAGGAGATAAGGACAGTCCAGAATCTGCATGCAGTACCCTTCCTAGAACTGCGTCCTCAGCAAACACCTGCATGGGCTGGGCATCTTGCTGCAAGGCCATCACCAGTTCAGGGGTGAATTTAAACAGGCTGTTACGCCTCCCTGCACTCACTTTCTTCCTCACAGTCCAGTATCAAGCCTTCAATCTGAGACGACAAGATACAGCCAGCCTCACTCATGGTATCTGACACGATGATGAAATTCCAGTTGGGAAAATTGCTTTATACAAATCCCAAACAGCTCCGAATTTTTTCCCCTCCTTGTCTTATAGATCATAGGAAAGCACACAAGAGTATCGCTTTGCCTTGAATTGTGTGTATGGGGGGAGAGGTATCATCTTCTATAGGCATCTGAAAATATTACAATTTCATACATTTTAATGCCCCTCTCCACATAAACAGGTGTGTTGGTAGCAAACAATGCAGTCAGGATGAGATTTCTAATCACCTAGAAGGAGCTGCGAGACTCAAAAAGCATTAGCAGAGCTGTGTCTCAGCCAAGGCGAAACCGAGCTCTCTTTAGCAGCCAGCAATGCGTGTATAATACGTAACAGCGAGAGCTAGACAGGAGTTATTTCAGGAAGTCCCAGGTGACCAACCCAGTGAATGCTGTAAGTAAGATTTCACAACATGGGGCTCGGCTCTGTGAATCGACTTTTCCACACTCATTTTAAAAATCCCTTCGCCAGATGTAGCTTTCAACTACGCTGAGATAGGCCATTTTCATTTTTGCGATTTTTCTCTGACTTCTCAAATTCCATCATAAAACAGGACGAGTGATACAGACACTGTTTCTCTATTTGGAATTTAATATGTAAGATAGAACTTTTTTTTTTGTCCTTCTGGAAAAATGTGAACCCACATTGTTCCAAGCATTGGAAAATTATGCCTCTCATGGCAAATCTAAAACAGGGTAATAAACTGTGGAGCAGTTGGGTGGAGCGCCCCAGATTCCAGAAGTCTATGAAATTCAGAGGCCCCCAAGTTTAAAAAATAAAATGTCTGTTTATTCTGTCCTTAACACATTTCTAATTTGTTTTTCCAGATTGTTCTTTGTTAGCAAGGGAAAGCTATTTTTGTATTGTTGCCAAGAGACTTCAGAAAGCAACAGCGTGATCAAAATAATAACTTATTCCTATAATGAAACAGTCTTGCTGCTTCAACAATATTCTGCTCTATATTTTTTCATGAAAATGTAAATTAAGGGCTTTTAGCATTGGTGACGTGACCCCACGGATCTGGAACCTCACACTAAATCAGCCTGCCCTATTTCACTGCTGTCCGGCAAGAATTTCTCTTTGAAGGTTCTCTAGCACTATTGAAAATCTTCACAGATATATGTTACTACTAACTGCTACTTGCTTGAGATTTCTTTTCTAAAGAAATGATAGGCAGGGCTGAAGAGATGGCTTAGTGGGTTAGGAGCACATACTGTCCTTGGAGGCCCTGAGTCGGATTCCCAGTACCTACATCAGGGAGCTCACAAACACCTACGATGCCAGCTCCAGAGGATCTAAGGCGTCTGGCCTCACAGGGCTCCTGCACTCACGTGCACGAACACATACATCCACACACGTAATTATAAAATTAAAATTTTTAATTTAAAAAAATGATAGGCTACAAAATCCATAATATAAAAAAACTATTTGGATTTGTCAAAAGAGGGTCAAATTTAAAATGTCAGTTTTACTCAGTACTTTTTCCTGAAATGTGTCCTCCACGAAGTAGAAAATATATTGTATGTAGTTCCAGCTGTGCTAAGATCAAATCTTTTCTCTCTCACAAACAAAAATCTTGCACTTTCTTCATTAAAATCATCATTGGCTCGTGAGATGCGATTATATCAGAGTCAGCCTATTGTAAACTATAAATGATATTAGCAGAGTCTGGCAAAACCTCCTCGGCGTTTCCATGTATTCATGCTGCGTTTTTTTTTTTGTTGTTGTTGTTTTGTTTTGCTTTGTTTGTTTTTTTGGTCACACATAGCCCTCAGTTTCTTTCAAGTGTGCTCACAAGCCTGTCTCTGCTGGAGATGGAGTTGTTCAGGACACGAGAGAGAGAGAAACAGTTGTGTAGACATTTTAATGGCTGATTGCGGCATGGTAAGAGGTGAGGCGATGGAAATGCAGAGTTCAGGCCTGGCACAACCTGGCCGTGGAACGGTGTTAGTGGGGGGAAACTGTAACAGAAATGGTTAACCTGGAATTATTGAGGGACGGAAAACGGAACAAAGCAAAGCCTGTTTGGACCTGGGGCTGCCCCCGACTACCTGTACTTGCTTCGGTAATGAAGCAAAAAAGAACATTCACCCAAAGTATTTTTAAAATTACAGAAAAGTACTCTCATTAGAGCTTGAAGAAGTAATTGAATTTCTTTTTTGATCTAAGAATCCCTCATTCAGAGGGTCTTTCTTTTATGAATCCCATGAAAATAAATCTTAGAAAAAATTCATATTCTCTCCTTTTTTTCTTGTAAACTTATTTGATGAAAGCATGACTTCCTAGTCAGGATCAGACCGTGTCCTCCAAACGTCAGTGAAGTCAAGGTTGATGAACACATCTCCTTGCTTCATTTTCTCTAAGAAGGTCTTCTGGTCTTGATTCAAAAGGCTGTAACATAAAGTTCTGCCAAATTATTCCTATTTTACAGAGTCCCGAGTAGCTACACTCTGGGGAGTCTTGAAGTGTAATTCTGAATTTGAGAATTCTCTGTCTCCTGCTCTGTGACACTGACCTAGAGAACCTTCACAACCTGGGGACACTAAATGCTCTCTGAAAGGAAAGAGAATCAACACAGGACATTCTCTCTTTCTCCTAAAACTTCAAAAGCTATCTAAAGAAGAGCACTGAAATCAAGGGAAGTCAAGTTGTTTGGAAGCAAATTCTACCGCGCTCTTTAGACACCATAATAGCAGCCGTAGAATCTTTGAAATCAATTTTAAAGAGCCAGATACCAGTATTTTTTTTGGGGGGGGGACTTGAAGTAAACTAGAGGCTACATTTACAATTAGTATCCATAAGGTTTGAGGTGATAGGCTTACTGTTTAAAAAGCATTTATACCATTAAAAAGGGCAAATAAAACTATATCCTGCCCCAAACAGAGTAACAATAAAATGCAAGAAAACCATCCAAAAAGAAAATAAATGGGCAATGGATACAAGTACATGGACATCAATTCACAGATAGTCTAAGAAACAGAATTACATTGGAAAACTGTTTTTATTATCCAGCCTTTAAATCTGTTTGGATAATGGCACCAAGCAATATTACTAACTATATACTGAAAATATGTTACCTTATTATTGATCAGAATCCAATTAGTAGAATTCATGATAATAAATGGCATAATGTGGTCCAGACCAATCAGAACGAAAGCAAGCCACCGAGACAGAGGCGCTGCAAGGAGTTCCTGCTCTGAGCTCAGGTTCAGGCCCTGGAGGAGTCCAGGATCCCCACAGGTGAGGATGCCTATGGCAGTAGAAGATGGGTTCCTTCAAGAGCCAATTGCACCACTGCAGAAGTGGTGTCTAGACTGTCTGCTCACATGTCT
Organism: Ondatra zibethicus; assembly: GCA_004026605.1. NCBI lineage: Eukaryota > Metazoa > Chordata > Mammalia > Rodentia > Cricetidae > Ondatra > Ondatra zibethicus. Next base: position 65,765 of record PVIU01008137.1, on the reverse strand, counting down.
GAAGGACCACTCTGGTGGCGGTACTCTATTATACATGGAAATCTATTTAACTTTCCTTTTAATTTAAAAAGATGAATTGCACAAAACTCATAAAAATGAAGCCAAGCCAGGTCTGATGGTGATAACACGCTTGTTATCCCAGAACTCAGGAGGCTGAAGCAAAAAATTTATCAACATTGGGGTACCTGTGTGTAGGAGGAGGCCGCTTGTCGGTTTCAGCTGCCCAGAATCAAAATAACCACACAGAAACTATATTATTTAAAACACTGCTGGGCCCATTAGCTCTAACTTCTTATTGGCTAACTCTTACATCTTAATTTAACTCATTTCTAGTCATCTGTGTACCGCCACGTGGCTGTGACTTACCAGCAAGATTCCATCCAGCATCTGTCTCTGGCGGTGGGGGGCAGGGGTGTGCTTCTTCCTGACTCCGCCCTTCTTTCTCCCAGCATTCAGTCCAGTCCTCCCCTCATAGCTCTGCTCTGCCCCACTGTGCTCTGCTATAGGTTCAAAGCAGTTCTTTATTCATTAACCAATAAAAGCAACACATAGACAGAAGGACCTCCCACACCACCTGTGGCCACAGAAAGATTGACAGGTCAGCCAGGGCTACATGAACTGTTCTTAAATATATTTTTCATATATACATAGTATATATACATATATAATGTATATATATATGTGTGTATACATATGTTATATATTTTTAAGTTCACAAAGTGTGATGGTTTTACTCTTTTCTCACAATTTACTTATTTGTCATTGTGTGTGGTTGTTTGTGACATGATGTGAGTGTTGAGTTGGAGGATTACTATGGACCATTTTGAGTTCCAGGTTATTTACACCTAGAAACTGAGTACTTTAGCCTGCTGAGCCATTTCCTATCCTGCCTTGGCTCTTAGGATTCCAACCCAGAGTATCTATTTAAGAAAAATTAGCAAAGATTTAAGAAAATATACCACTCACAGAATGACAACAGAGAGATAATCCCACTACTTACAATGTACTTGTATATGCCAAGTATTCTTGGTGATAAAATCTATTATAACAAAGCTCCTGCAGCTTAGATTGTATTGTTTCCTTCACTTTATACATGAGGGAAACTGAGGCACACAAAACAAAAATAGCAGTTAATTCATGAACAATGTCAGACTCTAAAGCCTGATCCTGAGGTCTGCCCACACCCTAGATGGGGGAGCTGGTGATTCAGTATTATATGCTAATTAGTAAGCTTTAGAGTCTAAGTAAAAAATAATAATCAGCCTGCCTAAGTTACACTTAGCCTACTTAAATTTTCATTACCAAGCCCCATTTGCTAATGCTGCCTCCTTGTCACCTTGTCTTTATGCCCAACAGTTATTACCCATAAGAGAACATTAGACTTTAGCTATAAATTGTGATGTGGATTTTGATTCAAACTACCTGCCTACAATAATGCACTTCTGCCCGCTCCCAAGAAAACACTAAACATGTCGCTCTCAGATTCATAATTAAAGGCTTGGAAACCACAGCCGCAGCACAGCCTCTCTCGTCCCGTGGGAAACATCTGTTTCAGGTGCACCCTTTGCAAGACGCCGCCATTTCTTTTTACCTCAGCATCCATGCCATGCAGAACTTGGAGCCCCACACAGGACCAGGAACTTTGACTGCTTTCCTCTTCACTCAGCCTTTGAGGAAATCCCAACCACAGTGAGGATAAGGACGAAGGTTGGGTGGGGTCTGTAAGCGCTGGTCTAGCAGCCCTGTGCCGCTAATCGGTCCTTTTCAGGTTTTAAAGTTAATCTTCCCATCATTTGTGAGACGTGCCTTTGGATTCTGAGCTAGTCCATTCCTGGCTAACCTCATTTTCCCCAGATCTTTCTTTCATGATTTCCATTACCACCTTACCTTACTTTCTTCAAACCAGACCTTAGAGATCAAGACAGGATTCTTGGCCCAGCCCCTTTTCCTCTCCCTCCAGTCTGCTTTCCAAGGCAAATTCACTACTCTTACCCTACTTGAGGGTCTAAGACATTGGACACTTCTTATCTATGCTTCTGGGTGTTCCCTAACCCAGTCCCTCTCCAGGGTCTTAACCTCATGGCCGGAAACCGACACGAGTCTTTGTGCCTCTTGTAACCTCTCCATCTCATAAACAATGACGACATTCACGCAATCATTTGACCAGTAAAGAGCAGCCAAGTCCGGTTCACCCTTCGCCATCTCTATGGCCAGTTCGATCCATCCCAAGCTGACCCAGCAATTGCAGCCTTAACATCGTTATGTCTCCCTGCCTTGCATCTGACTTACTTATTCCACCCTTCTTGAACTCATCCCTGGCTTCCATTGATCTTACAATAAAACAATAAAATGTTTCTAAGACACAGCCTCAGATGATCTGCTCATGCCTTTATGAAGTAGATTTCCTCTAAACCCCCATCCTCCTGGGTCACTGGCTTCTAGCCATACTGTGATGCATGTCCAAGGAGGCCTTAGAATACACTGATGTGGTGTCTTTCTTGCTTTTAGGGGAAAGTGCAAAATAATAAACAATTAATTAATTAATCTATTGTCTTTTTGCTAAACTATCATATGTCAGAATTCACTGCTTAATGAGACACGTGAGATTACCCATGAGGAGAAACCACTTCTTTTCAAACCTCCTATATCTCATATATGAAGGTATGTAAACCACTCGTATGTCACACTTATAATACAAGTCAGTGATTATCCCTCTCTACCCTTGAATTGCAATGGGTTTGTGTCGTAAGAAATGCAGAGCAAGCTGAAAACACAGCAAATGTATCCAGTGTTGATCATGTCTAACTCCCATCACAATAATGATCAATCTAAGGATCAATGGCATTTTAATTAAAAAAGCTCTGACGGAACAGAAACTAGTAAAAACAATTGGCTTTGTCTGCTCTCTTGTGACTCATGGGCTCTTCATGCCCACATTCTTGTCCTCCTTCGTCACCTAATGTCTAACGGCTCCATTTAGAAAGAGTAATTTTTAAACAATTTGTTTTCTGGAGAGCGATTTTTATAACTTGAAATCATTCCTCGTTTTCTCCTATTTAGAGCTATGTTGTCCATTCTATTATAGTGTTAATGTCAATGGTTCTACCATACGTAAAATAAAATAGTCTTTAAGAACGAAAATGTATTATGCCAATAATGCATGTTATACAGCTGGTGCACTGAATTTCTCAGTTAGCATCCCAGCATGCTGTAGTCTCAAGTTCAACCGCCCCCCCACCACACCGCCCCGTCACCATGTGTCTGACTGGGAGAGTATTGTACTGCCTATGGCTATCCTAAGATGAAATCAAAACTTATCATTTAAGTGGCATTATTTTTGAACCATCTGCAAAATACTCTAGAAATTATATACAGGACAATCTCTACAACATTTACCTTCTTGGAATTAGAGATATTTTCTTCTCCACACTTTCTTTTACTTGGGTTTGTGTAAACTATGACCTTATCGTGCAACCCAAGCTGGCCTCAGGCTCATACCAACTACCCTGCCTCGGCCTACCAAGGGCTGGGATCTCAGGCATGTCCCGCCACATTCAGCCTCTTTCTTAATTTAAATATGAACTTTTCACCGTCAAAACCTCATGCCTCTCAGTTTTCCTGATCTTCGCGACTGTGAAAATCTGTTCTAAGGAAACCTCTTCTGATGTATTTGGTCCTCATTTATCTCTTCCATCCATGTGTGAAGATCTCCATGGGGAACGCTCTAGCGTACTGAAAACACAGCTCACAAAGGACCTCGTGGGGCTCTTAGATGTGAGAACTGTTTAGTCCTCTTAGGCCCATCAGAAATCAGGGCGTGAATTTTACATCTATCCTCTCCAACAGACTTTGTCACAGTTCTCCGGGATGATATATATCTGCAGGTTAAAACCAAAAACCTCAGGGAGGCAAACTTTCTTTTTCCTTTGAGTCTGTAAACACTGCCTTTGCTCCTGAGAAAAGAAGGAATTCATATTTAAATGAACGCCAAATAAAGAAAGAAAGAAGTCACATACATACGTTATCACTCTTCTTTGCTCCATGAACAATAACGACAAAAAGGAAGGATGTTTGGGCTCATGATTTGGGGGATACAGCCCACCACGGTAGGAAGCGTGGCAGTGTTCCTTCCGTGGCAGAGCAGGAAGGGAGGGAGGAATTCTGAAGCGCATGCTTTGTTGTTACTCTACCTGGGACCCTACCACAGGGAACAATGCCATTTACATTCAAGGAGGGTTTCTCATCTTCAGGCCGTCATTTCTGGAAAAGCCCTCTAACTGCACACAAGAAGGTGAGCCTCATTCATGCCGTAGGTGTTTTTTTTTTTAAAGATTTATTTATTTTTATTAAGTATACAGTGGTCTGCTTGCATATGTCTCTGAAGGCCAGAAGAGGGCGCCATATCTCATTACAGATGGTTGTGAGCCACCATGTGGTTGCTGGGAATTGAACTCAGGACCTTTGGAAGAGGAGCCAGTGCTGTTAACCTCTGAGCCATCTCTCCAGCCCCCATAGGTGTTTCTTCTCTTGACCAAGTGGACAGCTGAAATTCTCCACTAAGTTCAGCCGTTTCCCATCCACTCCTTACTCATCGTCTGCAAAGTTCACATGGACGAAATCACATTGCGAAGGGTCCCAAGGATGCAGTGTAGGACCGGTGAAGACCATTAGAGGGCAAGGTGAGGGCGAAGCGGCCCACTTCCCAAAGCAGCGCATGCTGTCGTAATTTTAAAAAGCCGCACGAGAGAGAAAGACGCCTTGCGACAGAGCTCAGGTGGAGGGGATTTTTATTGGGGGAAAATGAATGGGAAACGGCGGGAGGGGAGAGGGGAGACTGGCCTCTGGGGATGGAAGTAGCAGAAAAGAGTGAGACAGATGGACAGACAGACAGATGGAGACAGAGAGGGAGAGATGGGAGGTGGGCTGGCCCTTTTAAAGGGGACGCAGTGAATATACACAGGAGGTGCTCTTAGTAGCTACAGCTGAGGAGGAAGTACATCCCAAGGTCAGGCCAGCACAGATGCCTGGATTCTAACACAGGGGACGTACTTGCCCGCAAACCCAGAGCTATACTGAAAGAAAACTAGAAGGTGGTAGACTGGGGACTGATGGTAGGCAGCCGTCATCTGCTAAGTATCAGGCATCTAAACATTCAGGTCTTGCAGAATCCTATATTTCAGATACCATTAATAGTCCTAAAAATAAAGACACGCAGGCACTAAATGGTACGTGCTCAGAACTCAAAGGCAACAGAGAGCAGGTTTTAAATACAGATGCTCAAGATTCAGACCCTAAACAGCCCGGATTAATTGTCTGCAATGGTGACAAAATGCTAAATCTAAAAGGTACCTTACAGAAAAGGTTTTGTTTGTTTGCTTGTTTGTGTTTTGACTTTGGGCTTTAGAGAGACAGAGAGCCCACTGTGAGCTAAAAGGCAACAAGCAGGCCTGGGGGCAGGAGCAGGAACCTGAGAAAGGCCCTCCTGGTGAAGGTAGAAGCCAGAGTGTGAATAGGCCCGAGGCAAGGTTGTACTGCTGTAAGCTACCTTCCGTGATGCACTCTCTCCAGAAGGGTTCTAAGTCCTAAATATCCCATCACCTCCCCCAGACGGTACCACCAACTAGGGGCCAAGTGTTCAAATATGTGAGTCTATGGAGAGCATTTTCCATTCAGACCACAGCACTGTCACTAAATATAGACAACTACCCACCCCAGGGTCACACGTGCACAGCCTGCTCAGTTAGTTAAAGAATGAGACTCTCCCCCAAGACATTCTAGTCTCCCAATTACCCTGGTGTTCTCCTCCAAGAGACAGGCATCGGGACATAGCAAAATCCTAGCAATATGCCGATGTGGGTTCAAAAATGGTTTCATTTTCCCTAGTCATTTCTTTGAAAATAAAGGGCAAAAGCTGATATAATGTGCATTCAACTCTCCAAACACCTTACTCTAGAAAAGATAATATCCATATCTACGCAGTATCTTTTTTCAAGACAGGGTTTCTCTGTAGCTTTGGAGCCTGTCCTTGAACTAGCTCTTGTAGAGCAGGCTGGCCTTGAACTCACAGAGATTTGCCTGCCTCTGCCTCTGAAATGCTGGAAGATTAAAGGCATGCGCCACCACTGCCGGTTTACACAGCACCTTCGTATGCAAATATATTCTGACTGCTTCTTATGTGTCAGACCAGTGCTAAATGTAGTCACAAGAATCAAATATCTACTAGTGCAAGACATGACCCACCATAAGCTAAAATTTTGACTTTCATTCTACATACTAATGCATTAGGCCAGAGCATGGAGCCAGCACAGAAGAGCCCCCAGAACAGACACAAGATCAGATCTGGGATAACCTTTAAGGACACAGAGCAAGGACCTAGCTTAAGGCAGAAGGGCATTGCTGTGATTGCCAGGCTGAGACCCAGAGAGACCATAGGGGGTATGTGTAAGTTGGAGGACAGTGCTCTGGGGGGTGAGGGTCCCCTTGGATGGGAGTGGCTGCTGTTGGAATGCTGTGGAGAAGGTGAGGCTCTGGGGGTGAGGGGTCCCCCTGGATGGGAGTGGCTGCTGTTAGAAGGCTGTGGAGAAGGTGAGGCTCTGGGGGGTGAGGGTCCCCTTGGATGGGAGTGGCTGCTGTTAGAATGCTGTGGAGAAGGTGAGGCTCTGGGCGGTGAGGGGTCCCCTTGGACGGGAGTGGCTGCTGTTAGAATGCTGTGGAGAAGGTGAGGCTCTGGGGGGGGTGAGGGGGTCCCCTTGGATGGGAGTGGCTGCTGTTAGAATGCTGTGGTTACAAAGCCAGGCACATGTTGTTCCTGTGGCCACAGGGAGAGCATGGGGTATTTTCTCCGTTCAAAGGCTCAACTTAATCAGATTTTGTTTATAACAAAAGCATGCTGAGATGAAAGGCTTGGGGCAGTTAGTGAAGGTAGGTAACCTGTTCAAAGGCAGTTCAGTGATTTGGACAAACAGTGATGAAGGTAGAGCTGGGATACTGTAATTCGTAGGGGCGGAACACACTGGAAAGTAAGTTAGATTTCTCTACTTCACTCCATTATGTACAAAATGCAATCGCAATATCCCCCCGACTTCGCTCCTTGACTAATGGGAGTCACTAAGTCCTCCCTGTTAGCCCCAGCCAACCACCAAACCTGCCCCTGGTCAATGAAACATTTTAAAGGGAGACTAAATAAAATATATCGAATTCCTTTTAATTCTTCTACCTTCAAATTAATTAAAGACACCTTTATGTGCTCAGTTTAATGTGCAAATGAACCCATGCCACCAGATGTAACATGTAAAGGGGAACTAAAAAAGTAAGCACGCTTTTTGGCCCACGGCATGGACATATTACAACCCACAAATACTAACAGAACTATCAATCCTTGCGAGAACAGTTCTCGGGGAATTTAAAACACCTTCCAGACACGCAAAGAGTAGTTTGAGGCACAGCGTCACTGCAGGTATGCAGAGTCAACCCAAACTCTCCCCCACACATAAGTGTTATCAGGAGTGTGTGATGCATAGGCTTCTAGGATACTCCTTAACACTCAGAGCCCAGAGTTTTCTAGGGCTTGCAAAGAACAGGTTCCATGAGCCGCTCAGTGACGATAAGAGTTAAAAATTAAGGTCATTGGCCAGGAATCTGTACTAGCTACAGTTCCAGAGACTGTGTTTTTCTGTACTTTTTGCCAGAAACTCATTTTTAATATCTTCCTACCACAGAGGAAGAGATAGAAACCTGAAATAATAGTCCCACTGTGGAAGGCCTGCTCTGTCAGCAAACCGGCTCTTTCCTCCCTTCCCTATCAGCAGTATGGGAGTTTGTTTTTCCCCCCCAGCAACTCCAAAGCTCTTGATCTGGCTCCTTGTTTTTGTCCTTCGGCACATTTGCATTCACAGACAGTCAGACTTGGGGAGATTCCTCCCCCTGCCTCTTCCGACTTTCTCAAAAGACCCTCATCTCCTACCTACCTCACAAACCCCCCATCGCTCCCAGCAGTGAGAGTTTACAAAAGTCCAAATCACCTTTGAGTAGCAAGAGCATTTATACAATGCTGCCTTTAGGAGATCCATCTTTCTTCCACATGATCTTAATCTGGAAAACTGTAAATTGTTTAGACTGAGAACATCAACATAAACCACTTCCACAGAAAAGCTGAGATGGAGCAGCAAAAATCCAGCCCCCCCCTTTTTTTTGGTCCTTTCATTCAGAGGCTTAAAACAACTTGAAAAAAATTATTAAATGAAAGCAATGTAATCGCTTCAGAAGGCATAACATAATAGACATCAAAGATACACACAAATAAGATATGGAATCTGTGGCTGAGGAATTGGAAGCATGCAGGCTTGCATGTGGATTTTGTTTTACATGCACAGGCTATATACAACAGATTTGCTTATTTGAGTCAGATGTGGCTTTTGGCAAAAGTTGCTTACATTTTAGGTGGCCCACTTTAAAAAAATAAAATAAAAAAGCATTGGCCATATATGTTAAAAGCGATTTGATTTAAATAAGGGTTAACTGAACTGTTTATTTTAGTATGTGTGTGTGTGTGTGTGTGCGTGTGCGTGCATGTGTGTGTGTGTGTGTGTGTGTGTTTCCTCCTAAAGTATTTTAGTCCTTCAGATGACTGGGGCCTTAAATTTTATATAGTTTCCCCACCTGCTGGCCGAGAGGGAGGTGAGTCTTCTGAACCGGGACCCCCAAAGAAGGAACGACACAGTTAACCATTGCAAAGAGCAAACATGTCCAACAGGGATGGGCTGGGTGTAGGAGGGAGTCTGGACTGCCTTTTGGAATGTTCTCTGACCTTTATATCTATGAGCTACTCATTACCAATGGCCAGCCCCCCGGAACCATAAAGTATGAAAGAATGTCTTTGGAACATCCCAACCTGCCAGCCTCCCCTCCTGGAGCATTCATTATCAGATCTGCAGGGGCAGAGCCCTTGAGACTTGCATTCCAGGGCAATGAGGCCTAAAAAAAAATCCTGTCACAGCTGATGGCTTCTACAGGGCCTGGAGATCAAAGCCAGGGGACACAGTCTAGGGCAACAGGTGTATGTGTGCCTGGGTACAAGGGGCGAAGGAGGTGGAGAGGCTTTGTACAGCCTAGACGGGCTGCTGAACCCACGAGAGAAACAGGTGTGGCCCACAGGTGGGATCAAAGAGGCTTTTGGATATGATTTTGACAGAACGAGCTGGTCCATTTCTGAGAGTCACACTGCAGCACCTCAAGGCTGTGTCTTAATTACCACTTGCCAGCGATGCCCTCTATTAGGGACGTAGGAAGAGAATGAGCAAGTCCCTAATTGCACGTTGCCTGTCTGGAACGTTGAGCCAGTGCCTTTCTCACATGGTTCCTCTTTGAGATAACCCATCTGCACTGCCTCCTGGGAGATGAAGGCTCTCTGTGGTGACTCTGAGCCTCTGACATCAGAAAGACAGTGACAGACGGAGAAGACTGGTGTGTTGGATTGTGCTCCATCCCCTACCACACAAGTAGAAAAGAACGGATTATCCAAGCAAATAATTGTGGGTGCTTTATGTTTTGGTGAAAGGAGAGCAGACGTAAGAATGCCGCAGAGGACCCTGGGGTTCAAAATATTCAAAACTTTCTTTACTTTCCAAACAGAACCAGAATGGCAAAGAGGTGCAGAAATTGGAAACAGCCCTACAGAATTGGCTGGCTCCATGGCTTAGCAGCTGCTGTTTAGGGATAGAGAGAGGCAACTCATTGAATTCCTGTGTTCTTTGAGGGGTCGGAGACCCAGAAAGAGAAGGATGCATCCGGGCAGCATTAAACATGACTTATCTGCCTCACAGGATTGAAATGTCCCCAAGAGGTGCCAAAACCATGTTCCAGAAAGCGGTGATGATTCAGGAAGAAACCATTGTTTTGGTAAGGTGCTGTCTGTACATCCTATTCTTTGTTTAATGCCAAATACAAGCTAGGCAACTAAAACGAGATAAGAAGGACAGGTGCTGTCAGGATGGTGGTTCCAACAGAGCCATGTTACCAAACCTTTTGGTGTCTCCTGTATGACACAGAGAGTTCTATAATCTAAAGAATGTATGTTCTTAGGATTACATGACTAAGCATCTTCTACCTGTTGGACTATTATTGGGTTGGCACCAAAACCTCAAGAGTTGTTCCTCGAGCCCTTCCCTCCATGGGTGAGTAGCGCCTGCACTACAGGATGGTACGTGAGCCTGGAATTAAGCTAGAGACTTAAAAACACATGCACACAGACACACAGAGATATGGGGACACAGGTTATCCTTGATACAAGAATGCCAAGAATGCCCACTTTAGTGTGCTCAGGGGCAGCTTATACAGGGCTCTGGCCATGCCCTAGCTCTCGGGATCTTTCAGCTGCAGACCCATCAGAACCCACTCCCCTACCATCAGGGTCTTATGCTCAGAGCAGCTGCAGGCTTCTCAGAGCATAGGAAAATGAGTTGTTTACAAGAAATTCAGGGTCCCGTGGTCCTCAGTCCCCAACAGTTGAGGGTCTGACAGCAACCTCCAGGGTCTTTCCACATTAGATAATCTAATATGGTGCAGTGGAAACCACAAACTGGGTGTGTTCAAAGAGCACAAAGAGGGGCAAAGGAGGCTAATTTCATGAAATGCTTTTTGTGCAAGTAAGAGGACTTGAGTTCCATCCTCAGAGTGCAGATTCATGCTGAGTATGATATTGTGTGGTAGGAACTCAGTAACTCGAGTGCCAGGGAGGCAGAAGCTGGCCAGCCAGTCTAGCCTACTCGATGAGTTCCAGACCAGTGAAAGACACTGTCTCAAAACAAAAGAAAATCACAGGGTGAATGGCACCTAAGACACCCAAGGTTTTATTTTGGCCTCTACAACAAACCTGTGCCCGCATATACACTCCCAAACATGAGAGTATACACATGTACACACACACACACACACACACACACACACACACACACACACACACATGCCCCACACATACCAAGAATAAGCCAAAGGCTAAAAATATCATGGAGAGTGGAGCTTGAAAGACACATGACAAAAGGAACAGTTTCTCAGGCAGGGAAACAAGCTTGTAGCCTGTGTGCTCAGCCCAGGTTTTTATTGGCACATTCTTCTCTCAGACTCAGGTCTCTACTCAAAGGTGTCTCTTCACAGAGCCTTGCCCTTCCCACCCATCGCTCCCCTCTGTTTCTCCGAACCTCACATGCTGTACCTCCTACATGGATACAGTGCTGGGGGATCTTACAGTGTTTCTAACCTTATTTTAGTCACTTGCTCCCGATGGTTCCCAGAGAAAGGCAATTCTGCAAGAAGCAATATCTCACTTTCCTTGTTCCTGGCAGAAGTCTGCTGTTGAGTAAATACTGGGGTAAGAACAGAGAAATCAGCCAAACTCTATCCCAGTCTCGTCTACCGAGACAGTTTGTTTACCTGTAGAAACTACAGCAAGCACATTTCCAGTCTAACAAGAGCTCTCTAAAGTTAATATCTGGGTTGTGCCATCAGGGACGGCAGCAAGCTCGAGCATCCTGAGTGTTTGGAGATTATGCCCAAGTTTAAAAACCTAAAGGGAAGGAACTGCTGCCTTCAACATGCTTTCTCTACAATACCTTGCAATCAAAGAATGTCACCAATGAACATTCTGACCTGGATACTTTGTAGCCAATATTTTATTCTTAAAACTCAATATCATTTTGTGGGAATTTTGTTTCTTTTTTTCCACAGACTTGAAAAGTCTATTGCGTTTTAAGGTAAATGTACCAAGTAGATTGAGAATCAGAGGATTCAAATTCACATTCTGCCTCTATTATCTTTGCTCTAACGCTGAGAGTCTGTCTCTCTGTGACAGTTTCCTGGTGGTAAAATTAGGGTAATAATAACTTCCAACCCCTGACTGAGAGGCTTAGGGGGAAAATCACCTTTTTTTTAATTAGCGTAGAACATCCTGCAATTCTGGAAAAGGTGCGACGCTCACAGAGGCTAGCACTCCACTCAGCTTCCAGGAAACACTTTTAGGGAACAACTGTTCAGAGCCACAGCTGTTCAGAGAAAACGCAAGCCAGGGAATCGCATGTGATTAATGGGGCCAGGCAGAATCTGTGATAACAGTACATGCATTGGACTTGGCGGGGATTGTCCTTCTAACAAAGCTGAGTATTTTATAAACACTATCTCTTCCGTCCTTTTCAACTTCCTGTGATGTGGCATTTATTACACACAGCTTCCAGATGGACAGCTAACCACAGAGAAACGTATGGTTGTTCCAAAGGCTCAGGAGTGCCTATGTGCTCAGAAGAAGAAAGAGGGGAGGGGTTGATTGATGGAGTCGCTCATCCATCTGCTCACTCATTCACTCATCCACTCAACAGGAAACGTTGAGACTCCATTATGTGTCAGGCGCTGACCTCAGAACTCAAGGAGGACATGTGGATGAATAAAATATGTCAACTAGTGCTGAGCTGAAGGGCACAGCCATGAACACGGATCCATGAGATGAAAGACACTCACACGAAGGACTGCAAATTGTTGTGATGCAGAATAAAAACATCACGGGGTCCCAAAATGATGATGTTACTGTGTTTATGTTTGTCAGAGTATAACTAGGCTTCTACCGGCATGGAAAGATGTACAACAGGTTAAAGAAATGTAAAAAGGCACAGTTCGTTATGTGTACTGGTAGTTCATGCAAACCAAAAGAGAAAGAAGTGGGTTATTAGTACAGGAGGCGCCAGGAATTATGAGTTGTTTTCACCGCTTTCCCCATCTCTAAATTCTGTTTTGTGTATAAGTGTGTGGGCACATGTACCATACCACATGTGTGGAGGTCAGAGGACACCTGGCAGGAGTCAGTCCTTCCTTTCACAACAGATGGTTTACAGGGATGGAACTTGGCATCAAGCACCTTTATCTGCGAAGCCTTCTCTCTGACCCTACCCTTTTCTTTCTTGGTTTTTCAAGACAGGGTTTTTCTATAGCGTTGGGGCCTGTCCTGGAACTAGCTCTTATAGACCAGGCTGGCCTCAAACTCACAGAGATCTGCCTGCCTCTGCCTCCCGAGTGCTGGGATTAAAGGCGTGCGCCACCACTGCCCGGCCACCCTTTTCTTTCTTTATAGCTATATTTTTTTTAGTAAACATATATTGGTAGTCAAAAAACAATCCTCAAAAAGCCACTTTAATTACATCCTACAGTGCTAAGTACAATGTCTGGGCCCAGACTCTGGAGGCAATTCTGTGTAGTGACTACATATCCACACATGGCTCTGAGAAGCCCCCAAGAGACACAGGCCTTAAAGAACTGAACCAAGGGAGAAGGAAGACCTGGGCTCTCTAGGTAGGGAAGGTTTTGCCTCTTGGCATAGGAAATCTTGGAGGTACTGTTCTGGGTGATCACAAACCCTTATGGGCATCGTACTTCCATAGCCTGAACCTTGGCAAACTCCACTAAGGCATGACCATGAGGCCCTGAGCTCAGATGCTCACCTTCTTGAAGCCAGGGAATTGACTGGAAAGATGGACAGTATGGGTCAGTTGGTTTCTGGTGGGTTAGTGAGGAGCACAATGTTGTTGGGTGGATTCTCAGAGAAAGACTGAGCACATGGACCACAGTGAATAGTTGTAGGGAGTGACCCTGGGGAAATCTGCATAGAGTGACGCCTGGTGATGGGGATATCGCCAGAGGGGACGCTGGTCTTAAATACGGTGCATGATGAAATCGTGTTCAATGCTACCAGCATAGAGTCATCTATAGAATGCCCAGTAGGGACCGGGCTACTTATACTACAGGAGCAGTCACTAAACTCTGCATACACATTGTGAAGTTGATGTCTCCTGGCTCCTGGGTTTCCTCTTCTCCTGCTTGTGGTCCAACTTTGCAAAGGTGCCCTGCATCTTGGCAAAGGCATCTGAGTTAGTCTTTGGTGCTGGATGACAATGGGCTTGCTGGAGAGGGGAAACCCTCCATGGAATGCAAGGCACTGGAGGTGAGACTGACCTCTTTTAAGATGACAGAGGTCTGGCCCCTTATCTCTGGGTGCCTGAATACAAGATATCCAGAGTCAAGCCATACTGAGAAAAGACGGCCTACAAGGACTTCTTGACCTTCTCACCATGGCTGTTGATATAAATAGCATGGTCTGGGAACTGGCAGGATATGAGATGGAGAGGTGTGACTTAAAGGGGTATAAAGGTGACGTAGCCACCAAGCCATCTGGCAGACTCTTCCTCCTTCTGAGTCAGGGGAAGAGAGGACAGCTGATCAGTGTAGCTAGTATAGGGTTCCACTTCTCCAGGCCATGTCTGGAGACAGAATCCTTTATGTAAAATGTGTTTTAATATAAACATTTTAACCAACTTCCCATTTTCAGATTTTAAGTAAGTAATTCTTGCTTTAATGCTGAACTCTGACTAGGAAGTTATCAGGGTATACCTTAGGAAAGGCTTCTGGAAGTTGTCAGGCAGTTTCCTTAAGAGAAAGGGATTAATAATATATGTGGTAGATTAAGGATGACCACAGTTGTTTGCACTTCCTCTCTCTCTTTGAATCTAGGTGGGTTCTATGATTAGTTTGAAAGGAAACACTCTGGAATGTATGTCAGGCCACTCTTGGAGGACGGGGGTGGGAGGGGGGAGTCTAAGCCCTAAAAGAATGTGAGCTTCTACTTCCTGAGTCTTTGAAATGACTGCTATTGGAAATAAGCCAGTCTTCTGTGTGCAAATCCAAACCACACACAGAAACCAGTGGTAAGTAGTTTATCCAGCATCCCTAACAAAGTGTCTAGCCAATAGCCGGCAACAACAGTCAGTCACCAGCATGGGCAATCCTAGCACTATAACCCAGTCAAGACTTCAGATAACTGAAGTCAGGTCCTTGCCTTTCCTGAACCTATGTAAGAACCACCTACAAGCACATAGAACACATTGAATCCTAAAGGAAAGTGGCTTGTAGCCTGGAACCCCAAAAAGATTTGTTTTAACTAAAAAAGATAAATGGAGTTGGCTTCGGCAGCAAGCGGTCAAAATATCACCGTGGCTTTGTGACTAAGAAATAGGGGGAAAGAGTTCCAAGGAGACAGTTGCAGGGGCTTTGAATGGGAGAGAACTCTATTAGAGGCAGGGGAAATGACAGCCGAGATCAAACAGACATAGAAAGCTAAACAGTACTGTCACCAGGGGCTGTGACAAAAAATGAAATCCTCACCTAATGGGCTGATGGTTTTGGTTTAGGACATTTCTAGTCAGAGCGGATGAACCGGCAGTTTTGTGTTTACACTTTGTGTGTGTACAAACACTAGAGAGCTAAGACATTCAAGGGAAGCCCAAACAGACTTGCTTAGGTTTAAGTTGAATTCCGGAGCACACCGAATGCAGCACTGGCCAGAGCAGAAGAATAAATCGTTTCTCACCCTCATCAGCTCTAAGGGGATGATTCTAAGAACACCTCATGCTGATGGTGATGTGCCCTCGGGATGGTCAGCTGTTCCTCAGCAGAGAGCCTTGAGCCTTTTCCCTTTAAAAATTAGTCCTTTAAAGTTTTCATATAATATGTTTTCATCATATTCACCCTCCCCTCCTGGAGTCCTAAGGTCATTTGAACACCTTCTCTGGTGAAGAGAAAGTATCGAGAAAAGTCTACGGTGCTTATCTCAGAGACTGGAAACAAACAGGTGTCTCAGAGCCTCAAGACTGACATTCCCATGGTTCCCCGGTTCTTGGCTCAGTTGGAAAATCTGTATCGGTAAAAAGAAACATGGTTTTTGTTTTGTTTTGACCTAATAAGGCATAATTTGATAAACAAGGACCTACGACATCTTTAGAAGAATTATATGTTCTTGAGCTGAAGAGGTCAGAGATAATAAGACATCCGGAGGGTGGTGGAGTACTCCTCCAGCTACACCAGGCTGTCAGGAAGTATTCAGATGCTAACTGTCGATATTTTATGTAAAGAGAAAGATGACTTGAAGGAGGAAATAAGAAACCAAGGAACAATGCCAAGGCCTATGGAGAACCATTCCCAGGGGGAAAAAATAATACAAGAAAATTGGCAATATGCACCCGGATGGGTTTTATGATTTCTACAGACCAGGGATGGCCATGTATCTCCACTTTTCTCATTTTTAAGCAGGGATGTTATTTGTGCTTTTCTATGCCCGCTTGATCATGTATAATGTGCATGTCTCTCTGTCTCGTCTGTCTGTCTGTGTGTATGTGTGTGTCTGTGTTTGTGTGTGTGTGTGTGTAATCGGCCTCTTTGTTTGACAGGTATTCAAACAGTGAACATGCATGCACTTCGCATGTGGCTTCATTCAACAGTAAACATGAACTTGAAGCCATAATGACATGGGATGTTCTGGAGGAGGGGAGAAGTGACAGAGGACACGCAAATACATTTTGTATGTGGGAAGTCGTAGATAATATGGGGTGAGAGGCTGAATTATGGTACATTGAAGAGGGTCAAACTTATAAAAATATGTCTCCTTCCTCCTCCAACATGTCTGGCTGCCTAGCATAGCAGGATACAGCAGAAGTGGTTCCATGGTGTTTGCGGGTAGCGGTGGTCATTGTGCCATTGCCATGTGTGCTCTATTATGTGTTCAGAATGTTACTGTAGCCGGATGCACATGTATGTGCATATGTGCATTGTGGACATCAGTAGATGCTACGTGTCTTTGCTTGAGTGCTTTCCACCTTAAGTTTTTGATACACAATCTGTCAATGAACCCAAAGCTTATCAGTTTGATGGGTTGGCTGGCCAATAAGACATTAGCTTCCCTCTCCTGGCACCACCCCTTCTCCGTGCTGGGCTGATGGACATACTACAGTGTCCTGGATTTTGTGTGAGCTTTGGGGATCCAGGCTCAAGTATTATGCTTGCTTGGCAGGCACTTTACTGAGCCATTCCCCGTGCCTAGGATTTAACAGACAGCTTCTACATCCCAGTTCCTGAAATATTTTCTCCTAATGAACAGTTAACACTTCATAAAAGCCCAAACCTAATAATGGGGTCACATGCAAATGCCCCCATCCTGGTGAGCATCTCCAGAGCACCCATGGAAGGGCGGTAGAGACTGCCAGGGGAGGGAGCCCACCTCACACGCTCTGGGAAGTCTTCAGATGGCTGCTTTGGTAACTCCTGACTACCACTGTATGAAAGATACTGAGCAAGAACCTCACATGGGTAGTTACTCTCATAGGGTACAAGATGTCATATCTCACAGGTTCTCCTCTAAGGTTTCAGGTAATTTATTTTACTCAGCAAAAACTAGTTGGAAATATAGAGATATGTATACACATAAATGCAGTCATACATGCACACGCCTATTTAAGCACACAGTATGCATACATATCAGAAAGAGTCAACATGCATAATAAGCAGAGAGCCATTGAAAGTCAGTGGAAGGGGTGAGGAAAATGCAATACAAATACAGACAAGGAATGTGGAAAGGTAATTCAGATGGAAAGCTATCAGAGATACTACTAAATCAGCAGCTCAGCTGCTGTCTCCAGACTGATTGATAGAGAGTTAAAATGACTGGCATGCCTACTTTCTGTGGGTACTTGAGAAAGCCCAAACCTTTATCAGCTAATGGTAAGAGTCTCACTGGAATAAGCTTCTATGGAAAAGTGGCTGTGTGGATGGTTAAAATCTAATTCATACATCCTTTGGTCTTACAAGATTGTTCTTAGAGTGTTAGCAGATAGATATATTTGCACAAATATATAAACATGCACAAATATACACACATACAGACATACATGTATATTTACAATACATAGATACACATGTATATCTACATACAGATACAGAGGTGTACATGTATATAGATACATACACGGGTTGTCTTAGGGTTTTTTTTTTTTTTTTTTTTTTTTGCTGTGAAGAGACACCGTGACCTTGGCAACTCTTATAAAGGAAAATATTTAATTGGGGCTGGCTTACAGTTCAGAGGATTAGTCCATGATCATCGTGGCAGGAAGCATGGAGCACACAGGCAGACATGGTGCTGGAGAGGTACCTGAGAGTTCTACATCTGGATCCAGATGAAAGTGAGATCTTGAGAGGCAGCAGGAAGAGAATGAGACACTGGGCTTGGCTTGAGCCTTTGAAACCTCAAAGCCCATCTCCATTGACACACTTCCTCCAACAAGGCTATACCTCCAAACAGTGCCATTCCCTATAAGTCTATGGGGGCCGTTTTCATTCAAACCATCACACATGTATGCATATGCACATATACACATACATAGATGCACACATATATTTACATACATATACAGAGATATAATGTAAACATACATACACATAAATACACACATACTTAGATACATACACATACATAGATATACATGATATACACACATATACAGATATATATACATACATATATATACATACAGATACATAGATATACATGTATATACATATACATATACAAGCATACACACATGCATATGTATATATACACTTATCTATATACACAAACATATACACACATACATACACATACATATATACAGATACATAATATACACATATGATCAAAATGTTTATGTGGCATTTTTTGCAATAATTAAAACTGGTCTGGTTTCTGTCGCCGACCATTTTGCTCTAAGGTTCCAGTCCGTCATTGAGCGAAGCCCAGACAGGAGCCTGGAGGAAGCAGCTGAAGCAGAGACTATACAGGAACCCTGCTTACTGCCTGGCTCTCCCTGGCTTGCTCAACTACTTTTCTTATCTGCCCCAGGACCCATCTGCCCAGAGGTAGCACTGCCCTGAGTGGACTGGGTCCTCCCACATCAATCATTAATCAAGTAAATGCCACAGATTGGCCCACAGACCATGCTCATCAAAGCTGTTCTTTGGTCGCGGTTCCCTCCTCCCAGGTGACTCTAGATTGTGTCTAGTTGACAAAAAATTAACCCACAGAGCTACTATATAAGGATTCATTATCTATATAAGGACTAAAAATAACCTGGTACATATTTGTTACATGAAATGACAGCTATGGACCATTTTGAAGTGGGGGGGGAGCCATAGAACATATCCTCTGGGCATGCGCTGAGCCACTAGGTGCAGCTAAAGCCGTCCCAGGATAGCGCATCTAGGGGTAAGGTCAGTGTGAAATTCACCAGACATGAGCTTTATTTTTAAAGTGATTGAGCAGTCATACACATCGAGTATTTGCACATGTATGTGAAAGGAAACGTCTAGAGCGTTCCACTCAAAACATCGCCTAGCGCGGATATACAGTGGACTTGATGTTCAAAGAGCACGGGCGCCCATGCAGGCAGACAGCACACACAGACCAACTGTCAGGAGAGGACGCGTCTGCAGCCTGGACGCCTCACTCAGTGTGGGGAACGGAACAGGCAGTCTCTGAAAGGGAAAGCGCAATCACGGGGAGAATTCTGCAAATGAAAGACAAATTCCTCTGTGGCTTGGAGCAGGAGTTTCCAGGAAGTAGCGAAGTCAGCCCAAATTAGGAGGAGACAGGACCCAGAGCCTGCAGGGGGACTGCCAGCCTGCTGTGGAACCACCGGAGTGGCCTGGCAAAGCCAGACCTCAGAGGGCCTGCCTTCTTCCGTGGGTCACACTTCTACTACAAACAAAGGCACATGGCCAAGGCCCCATCCACAGAGTACCCCGCGTAGACACTTAGCTAACTACATAATACCCACTTAAAAGAACAGCATCCTTTCACAGGTCTCCTGGGCTGTCCTCCAGATATGGATCACAAGGTTCTTATCCTCAGCTTCTTGTTTCCCAGCGGCGCTGGGCATGTGCTGAGCCCCTAGGTGCAGCTAAAGCCGTCCCAGGATAGCGCATCCAGGGGTAAGGTCAGTGTGAAATTCTGCAGACTTGAACTTTGCCTCCTGCTGTAAACCGAGCCTGGTCAAGACTTTAGTCTGTACAAGGTGCTACCAAAGGTTGAATCCTCCGTTCTTCACACCAATGTCCTATATGCAGCGTTGAGTCTGATGTCTGCCTCGCCATATCTGCGGCACCAAGGGCAGATCACTCTCACTGAGAGTGAGACCACCTTTGATTCCCTCCCGTTGGTGAAGCGTGACTCCTAAGCCCTAGACTGGCTTCTGGAAACAGCCTACTTCTGGAAGGCGAAAACGAAGGTTCTGTGACATCACATCTCCAACATTAACGATGAATGAGACGCTCTGTGATGTGAGGTAAAGCCAGCCACACTGGCTTCCGCGGCTCCCGCTCCTGGGGGTGTTGACCCTCATTGGTCCCCGTCTCTCTGCAGCATATGTGGGCATGGTTGCCTGTTCCTCTCTATGTCATGATCGCAGAACCTACGTGCTATGACAGATGTGACTTCTGACTGGCTGTCCCGTGGCCTGCGCAGGCAATGACTATTTTTAGGCAGAAAGCCTAGTCCCTGTTTTTATTCCCACAGCCGGCTTCTATTTTAATGCTCCATTTGGCTCCAGGAACCAAACCATGCCCATAGAATTCCCACAGGGCATTAACAGAAAGCAAAACCTCCCTCCCACTTTGGAATTAATGAGCCCCTCTCCCTGTCAGACATGCTTTAATGGATTTCACCAGTCTGTGTATTTTCACACCCAGAACAGAAAGTCATACAAAGGTAACTTAATTCAGGAGTGACCTTTGAGTTCCTTGCCTGGCAGTGTAGTAAATCTTGCTAGGTGGCAGGTTTATTCCTTTATCTCTGATTTCCATCCAAGGCTTCACCTCCTGTGTGGCACTGACTTCAGTATTTGTGAAACTATCACTGTCCAAAATGGCTGATAATCTTTGCCTTCTATCATCTTACTGATAATGTCTCTCTTTCCCTTCCCCTAAATTTTACATTTTTACCAGACTATCTCTCAAGAAGATTGCGTCCCCACGGTACACGATATTTCAAACAACTCGAAAGAATAATAACTTATTTTCTGCTCTCTTCACGGCAGGGTCTTTCTTCTTGTCACCTCTAAGGCTGGAAAGATACCAGGTGGGGCCTTTTCCTTATTTTTCCTGTTTTCTTTCTACTTTGTCAAACCATCTCACAGGTTTTACCCCCCTACCCTTTTGTTGACTGCAAAAGAACCAGGTGAATTTGCAAGGAAACAATCTCCAAAGTGGATTACAATTGTTTTTTCCAGGGTTTCAAAATTGGGTGTAAATTACGCCAAAATGACGAACTTCAGAACTTGGCTGGTTTCATTCACTCTTTCTGCACGCTGTTGATGACGGAGTCTTTGTGTAACACGGAAAGAATGGTATGGAGGAGAAGCGTTTCACAGGGAGCCTTGTCTCCCAGCACCCGTGGAAAGAAGAGCACACCATGTGCTTTCCGGGTGAGGCTGGAGGTGTGAGTGCCTGTTGGTCATCTCTAGTCTCCTTTCTGCCTTCCTCAGACAGGGACTTTCCTTGGAGGAGTTTTCCCAACGCCCCACACCCCAGATGCTCCCACCTCACGGGCATCAGAGGTCAGCATGGGACCCAAGAACAGCTTTATCATTGTGCCAGTGCTCCAGGTCACAATGACGGGTCCAAAGTGAGAGCGTGACTGAGGTGACCCAGTTAGCAACATTTTTTTGAGAAATGTTCCTATAAATGCTGAAAAAGACAAGTAATCCTGGCAAACAAAGGTGCATCTCTGTGAAGGCGTATTTGACCTGGGCCTTGGGTGTTCTTGACTTACTAAGTCCCATCCAGTACAGTACAGCCCCATTCTGTGAAGAGCAAGGCCTGCTGCAGTCTGCACTGGAGGAGTCCGGCCAAAGCACCACTTTATGTTAGTTAGGTACACAGGTGGCGCGGTGTAACCCTCATGGCTTACCCCACGTTCTTCTATAACATGGGTCACAGATACAGAAGAGAGGTTGCCAGGCCAGAGAGGTGGCCCAGCAGGGAGAGCCGCTTGCACTGAGGCTGATAACCTGATCCATCCCAGGGGCCCAGAAGGTGGAAAGAGAGAGCCAGCTCCCACAGCTCGTCCTCTGGGCTCCACATGCTATTAGCCACAAAGGCACACGCACATACACAGTCGTCCATGCAATCAATCTAATTACATTTCTCCTCAGAAGATGGGTGTTGTCTGAAGTTTCTGTCCTGCCCAGTTCCCACAGTCGTTAAGTCCCAAAGAAATCACACAGAGGTCTACATTAGTTATAAACTGATTGGCCCACTAGCTCAGGCTTCTTATTAGCCCTTATAACTTATATTAGCCCATTATTCTTGTCTATGTGAGGCACGTGGCTCAGTACCTTATTCGGCAGGGCAGTCTCATCTTGCTTCTTCTGTGGCTGGGTCACGACTGCAGACAGAACTTTCTTCTTCTCAGAATTCTCATTGCCCCACCTCTACTTCCTGCCTGGTCACCACACCTATACTTTCTGCCTGGCTACTGGCCAATCAGCATTTATTTAAAATATAATTGACAGGGTACAGACCATTGCCCCACAGTAGACGGGGGCATAGAAAAGAGTTTGGCAGTAAAGAGGACCTCAGTTTAGTTCGTAGCACTAATGTTGGTTGATTCACAACTGAACGTAGCTCACCTGCAGGATGATCCGAGACTTCCAGGCTCCTTGGGCACCTGCGTTCATGTGCATAGAAGCACACACACACACACACACATATGCACACACACACACACGCAGAATCAAAAGCAAAAATATTTAAAGTATATAAATAAAATTTATACATGTAAAGTTTTTTAAATTAAAAATATTTTTTTAAAGAAATAGATTAACCAGGCTGGGGTGGGTGGCTCAGCCATCCAGTACTACTTTAACAAGGGTGAGTCCCTGGGTCCCATCCTCAGCATGGAAAAGAAAAACTAAAAAGAAAGAAAGAGATTGGTACCACATTAGATCATTTAGAAGATCAGAACAATCTTGGGAAACCTGAGATTCGGGTTCATTGTGAATCCTCAAATTAAATGGAAATGTCTAGAATCCAATTCACAATAAAATAGCATTGTATTTAAAATTATTTTAAAGATAGACACATTGAAATTTTAATTTCCAAGGAAAAGAGTCCCAAAGCTGTAGAATTGACAACATAAAACTTACAAAGGGAAAATCAGATTAGAGAATTTTGATTTATGATGCATTTAGTCCTACGATAAAGACTAAATCAAATATAAGAATTATCTTGAAAAATAGTTTTCCTAGTGAAATTACTCCTTTAAATTAAAAATGCAAAATAAACTAAACAGTTCAGTTGTTCACATGAGGCCAGACAAGCAGCTGAGTTTACTATCTCAGACAGAAAAAAAATTTCCACCCGAAAACATTTCTCAGAATTAACTCATCAGGGCTGGAGCATACAGATTCCATATGTAGTTCAAGTACCCAAAATAAGGGAAGATATGGCCAAAACTGCAGCCGTTGGACGGGGAGAGGATGGAGATAGCCAAGGTACAGGCTCGCTGCGCTAAAGGCCTTGGGCGTTTTCCTGAAGATCACTGGGGACTTATGAAGCACTTGAAGAAGGGGAGTCACTGGTCAGGTCAAATCCCTGCAGTGGTGTCTTAGAGGGCCCGGAGGGCAGAGGAATGTGATTGGAGGCCAGGAGCTCAGTAGGGGGTCATCCAGGTGGCAAGGCAACTGTGTTTGCTCAGAAGGGGAGGAGGGAATGGAACAGAGGAAAGGACAGGATTTGGGGAATCAGAAGGCCACACCAGTCAGGGAAGCAGGCGGCCTACCTGCAGCTCTTCATCTCTGCCTCCTCTCCTCCAATCCGCCAGTCTCACCCCCAGTTCCGGAGCAGAACACCTCCTGCAGCCTCCCTGTTCTCTCCGATGGACTACACAGAGAGGCTCATCCAGCTTTCTCCCCTACTCGCATCCCATTATCCCACCCCACTCCAGCTTGCACGCCCTGAGTACCTGCAGGTCTAACTGGATCTGCACCCGTCCTTCCTCTCTTCTAAACCCAATCCCAGGTCTCACCCCAACCCTATAGCAGACCCTGCTGTGGTCTCTCTCCTCTCAGACCCCATCTCCCGTGGCTCACTCAGATCCCCTTCAGTCTTCCTCCCTATTCATCTCCCCTATCCCAGCCCCCAAATCCAGCCAGCATTCTCTGGGAACTCACCAGCTAAGCCTGCCAGAGAAGCAAGTAGGCCAGTGACGCAGTTAGTGAGATTCAGACCTTCACTGTCCCTCTCCCCTCCACATCCAATCCCCCAGACTCACCACCGCTGCCCCCGGCTCTGCTAGGTCCTCTCATCCCTCTCTTGCCCACTCTCAGGGAACTGAGCAGATCCTGGTGGAATACCGTGCTGTCCTCCCCACTTGTGGTTCCCGAGCCTCCCCCCTAGCTCCTTCTCATTCCTCAGTTATCAGGATACCTAGAAACACGTTTTACTGGGAAACCCTATGACCATACCTGGCAGGATCCTGAAAGAATTCCTTCCAGGCACCGCACAGCCACCACATCCTCCTGAGAACCAGAGAGGACAATCGGTAGGGCAAACTAAGGAACAAAGCACCCACCAGACAAGACAACACCAGATATCAGCACCTAGAATTACAATCTTCCCAGGCCCAGATGCCTAGATACCAGTGTAAAAACAGTAATAGCCAGGCCTGGAGAGAGAAAGGGTGGGGGGAGGATTTGATGACTAACTCCATGTGGAGAGGAGGAAGAGTGAAAAAACTACTCTCAGGATCCAGAGAGTGCATCTGGAAATCTTTATCCAAGAACTAAGATAAAGGGAGAAAAACCCTGCAGGGATTTTGGATGGACTGAATTTACAGTAAGGGAGATATCTGCCCATCAGTTCAGGAGAGGGCAAGAGCTGCAGCAAGGTGGGCTGAGGTCTCAGGGCAGGGCTAATAGCAGCCAATAGAGGTTGTGATTTCACCTCCAACCAGGAAGTCAGTGGCTATGTCTTTGCTGCCTTTGTCCTTGGGAATCAACAGCTGGAGTTCTCTGAGTTTCATGCATATTAATGCAATCATTACTCAGAAGCATACAACACACACACACACACATCTTCCTCACCCACTAACATGTGAAAAACTTGGGAGGCAGATGAGTGAAGGATGCTGTCTGTCTAGAGTGACCTGTGAAGCAAAAGCGCAAAGCTAAGAGCCAAACTCTGTGGCTGAAGGAACCAGTCAGGGACATTCATCAAGCCATCCTGACTCTGTGTGTTGAACACCACCCATAAGAAAGCAGGGAGCGAGGAGGAGTGACTGAAAAAATTATTGACAAAGAGAAAATGGGTACCACAGAGTGGGATCTCATGGAAGATAAGGTGGGGTAAACTTTGCAAAGGCAAGATTTCTGTGTAGGAAACAGTGACCATGAAGGTCAATCTGCTTAAGAGTGGCCCTGGAACTGTTTCCAGAAGGCATTGCACAGTATACAGAGCAGGGGAAAGGAGGAGAGGCAAGCTATGCTCTGGCCTTCACACTTCTTCGCAGGTCTCCTGTCTGAGCTGGGTTTGGTGCATTCCTGTAATTCCATCACTCAGGAGACTGGGGCGATACCACTGCTGCAAGTGCATGCAAGGGCAATCTGGCTACACAAGGACTATTAAGCCAACAAGAAGAAGGGGCTAGTGATGACATCCTCCATGAAGGAGAAGACCCACGTCATAGTTGGTCAAGGGAGGTCCCAAATGGCGTCTGTTGTGTTAGTGGCCTTGTCTGTTTTTCTTAGAGTCCCTCTACTGAGGATATAATAACCCTGATATCAGTAATCCTTTCAGAAAGGAGTTATATTTACGGTCATTTTGCATGACCAAGGATGAGGACGTTCCATACCCTGCCCTCCCAGTAGGTGTTCATATGAGATCCCCAACCCATTTTTGTACCAAACCATTATTTAAATGCCTGTGCCATGCATCTCATAACTGACCACACAACTCACTAGCTATAAAATTTTAATACCTTTAGAGCCGGTCAAACTCGTGCCATGCTCCAAGCAAACATGCAGAAGTCTCTAGCATGTGTGCTTGTGTTCTGACATTATTATGTCTGGAAAGACTTGATTGTCCAAACCTTTCTTTCCATTGTCTACCATTGTGCCTTTCTACTTTATTATGTTAAATACATGGCTTTGTAAAATGCCTGAAATCTTTTCTCAGAGAAAAGGCTCCTGTCTGTCTTTCATTTCATCCTTTCTTTTTCTTCTAAACAGCAAATGCCACCAGAAAAAAAAAACTGAAGAGACATGATGAGAAAAAGAGAAAGATGTTTTGTGATTTTGGTATCAGGTCTCCCTAACTTGCTGAAGACTGAAATATGAGCTTCCTTGGTAGGGAAAGTGAGCAGGGAAAAATGGTGCCATGATTCTAAAGGCTATTAGGGTTTTTATTGAGATAAAATGGGGATTGTTGTCTCCGAAGTTCCCTTTATTCTTCCTTGGCTTATAGAAGCACAATTTGTTGGAGGAAAATGTGATCTCCTCACAAAGGAAAATTGATCTAAGCCAATTATATGAATTTTCATCACAGCCTTCGTATGAGTTTTACTGTATCTTGTTATGCTGTGTTCAGTTGATATCACTGGGAGCCTGCTCTTTTCAGAAGGAAAACAGAAGACCGGTGAATCTAAGGGAGAAAGGAGGTGGGAGTTGGGAGGGGAGAGAAGGGAGGC
The DNA here is from genome assembly GCA_004026605.1 of Ondatra zibethicus. Classification (NCBI taxonomy): domain Eukaryota; kingdom Metazoa; phylum Chordata; class Mammalia; order Rodentia; family Cricetidae; genus Ondatra; species Ondatra zibethicus. Next base: position 39,187 of record PVIU01008137.1, on the reverse strand, counting down.
TGGAGTCGGCATGTATCGTATGAGCAAAGAATAAAAAATTAAAAATTAAAAAAAGGAAAAGAAATGGCCTTCTGAATGCCTTCAGGGAAGACTGTTCCTTCTTCACAGGAAGACTCATGAGAAGAACCTGCCACGCAACCCCAGGATCACCACCCCCACCATGTCACAGTGGCTTCCTATGCTGACATACCCTCATGGACTTCCATGAGGCCTGCACCACGTACCACTGTGAGGCCACTGGGGGAAGACCAGCAGGTGGGTCTGCAGCCCACACCTCTCCATCTATGGGAAGATGAATGTGGCTTCCTCTTCCAATCAGGAGAAGTGTGCCATCTCCGCTCACACCTCTGCTGGTCAGGCTAATGACCTGCTGCTGGGAATAGCTGGAGTAATACACAGACATTCTAAACAACGCAAGCGAATGCCACACCTGAGGAACCGGCATGCCTGAAGGATCCGCAGCACTGTGGTTGCCGTGGTGAGCACAGTGAGGAAACAGGATATTACTTCCTACGTGAGAGCCCCTCCCTGCCCCTGTGACGATCCTAGTGGCTCACAAGATGTGTCTTCTACAAAACTAGCTGCAGCAAGATCAAACCCTCCGTGTTCGGGTTACAATCGTGTTTCACACGCTTGCTTGACTTCATTGCTAATTCGTTGAATTCCTGGGACGTACTGCTTTTGCAATCAGAAAATAATACAAATATTCCTTCTAGAGTGAAAAAGGCAATTCCCACATTATCATTTCAACACTAATCAAGAACCAAAAATAAAGGTGGCGCCGGGCAGCAGACCTTAAATGAGAGGGTGTTTTCCCAGGCTCTGGTTAAGATAGGAATGTGAGATACAGCAGGGGCGGCAGGCGTGAATCACCCTGCACGTCCCCACGAACACGGCTTTACAGCAAAGTCTCTCGTTCTCCCTCCTATTCAAATGTCTACATCGCAAGTTGTCTTCATCCCTACCCTGTTCTCCCTAATAATTTCACAGATTCCATATAAAGGCTACTAATACGCTAAAGGGGCAAAATTGTTTACTTCATCATTTAAAACAGAAAGAAGAACCCATGTCCATTAAACACAGACTGAGTTGTTTTGTGTGAAAGCTGCACCTTGCTGCCAGGAGAAGTCATACATCAATTAGCTGCCTTCCCATTTGCTCGAATTCAGGCTTCAGAACTATGGAGAGTCAGAGATGGTCAATTTTCAATCTACTGGCTTGATAATGGAATCACAATATGGCTTTAATGAGCATTTGCAGGCTCATTAGGTGGCATTGTCTGAGGGACTCTGTTATGACTGTAATTTTAGAAGCAGAATATAGGGCTCAAATGAGACCTAAGGGCCTTTCAGATTTTACTTCCCATTGAGCTACTGTTTCCTTTTTAACCAATATGCTTCAGAACCATGTGTGCTCTGTGTTTAGACATGGGTCTCTCCAGAAAATCTCTATGCTGGAAATAGGATCCTTTGATGAATATCTGAGCAATAAATAAAATGCCCATAATCAATCTACTGTGCAGGTTGTCTGCTGGCTTTAACTTTACAAGGCCCAAGAGTGCGGACAGAACGCCGCAGAGGGCAGCCCTGCCACAGAAACTGGTGTCCCAGACCTGCAATTGCTCCAAATGTCATGGCTGACTTTCGAGGGACTTTCCAGTGGAATTTTCCTCACACTGGGTATTTGACTGATAGGATTAACCTTAAACCACATCTTGATGCACCCAGAGCACATGATGATGAAGAGTTGTGTGTGCCAGACTCAACAAAGGAGGAAAAAAAAAGAATGCAAGGTGTTCTCTGATACAGACAGAGAGAGAGAGGATTGGTAGGGAGATTTCAGAGCGTGAGCAGGGCTCTGTTTGCTATTTTTTTTTTCAAAACTCACCTATGGAAATAATTTAAAGCAAAGAGAAAATATGTGTCAATTGGAGGCCAGGGTATAGTTCATTCAGTAAACGAACATATTTTGCAATCCAAGTATGAGGACCCGAGCTCAGGTCTTGGAACCCATGTTAAAAGCCTGTGGTGATGGTTGACCCTCTTAACCCCAGCACCGGAGAGGCAGAGGCAGGAAGATCCCTAGGCAGTCTTGGCCAGCCAGGCTAATCTAACTAGAGAGTCTTAGAACCCAGTGAGAGACCCAGTTTAGAAAACACAAGGTGGCTCACCATCGTGAGGAAAAACATTCAAAGCCGATCTCTGGCCTCAACACATGTGCACATGCATACCTACACACACACACACACATATATATGCCCGCACATGCCAACATGCATGCACATGTGCACATACATAGATATACAAACAATACACCAGCATTTAAATACTTAGAAAAACAGAAATGCTTGATCAAAGTTTGTTAGTACAAACCTGCTCAATTATTTCAGCTTCAAGGGATTTTCTGCCCAATCCAGAGGTGTAGAGCTGAAATCCCAGCTCCTCGGAAGGCTGAGGCAGGAGACTCATGAGTTCATGGCCACCTGGGTGGGCTAACAAATTAATTCAAAGCCAAAAAGAACAACTCAGTGAGACCTTGTCTCAGAGTAAAATGTAGAAAGCAGGCTGGGAACCTAACTCAGTGGGAGATTAAGTGCAAGGCCCTATGTTCAATCCCCAGGGCTACCACAAAAAAAAAGGAGATTTCATAATACGTTTATTTAAATTTTTGTATTTCCTCTTATAATGCCATATTAATACTGGCTGGCATTTTTCCCCATTTCAGTTGTTCATGACAACTTTGCAGGGTGTGAAAAAGCAATTTTAACCATAGCTCTAGTTTATTTTCAATTGCTCCAATGGCCATGGGCAAAGCGCATTCCCACATAATGTTAACAACTGATTAAAACGTAAAATAGCACCCAAACAGCTCACCGGGTTTCTGATTTCTCTTGTATCCTATTTTGAAAAGGTTCTTTTCAATTAGCCTACAACACAGGAAAGTGCATGTTTGGTTGACTATGTAATTCTGTCCAAGAAACCCAAATTAAGAACAAGCATTGGAAACTTGGAAATAAAACAGGAGTGTCGAGACATGAAGAGTGTGAAAATTAGCCTAGTTTCTGAGCCATCAGCACCCTTCCAAACAGTACGGCTACGGAGGAGTCAGAGATCTGACGGCTGGTATAGAATTCTCCAGCAACTGTACAATGTTACTTCATACTCTGCTGATGGAAACAAACTTGTAAAATATGGTAGTTAAAATGCTGTAGCAGATCTCAATGGCTTTTAATACCTATGTGTTCAAAGGGGGGAGGTGTTTTAATATTTTTTTGATCATAATGCAATCTTCTCAAAGCTCTTAAAGTATGGATAATTTCACTCAATTTTCCAGTAGGTTTCTGCTTTGAGTAAGTCAATAGTAGGTAATGGCTTGTGTCAAGTCTTTGCCACACTCCATTAAACACAGGGCATGACAGTCTGATCAGATGCCTCTGTACAGTCACTCTGACTGTGAGCTACCCAGTTACATGGTTGCATCAGGAGTCTAAGCTCATCACATCCCACCAAATCCCCCATGGTTTCCCATCTGGACAGATGTTGACTCTGGGCACCCTTCAACCTGCTTTTGATCTCAGCACCGTCCTTAAGATGCATGAAGCTCCCGAAAAAGGAGATGAAGAGGCAAACAAAAGACATTAATGGGATTTCACAGTTTCATATTCTTTTCTCTTTATCCCAGGGAAATTATAATTATACATAGGTTTATAATCAGATAACTGAAAATTTGAATCATTTGCTCAATCCAAGGAGATGAACTTGTTAGACAATATGACTATATAAATGTATCCAGTGTCTTAGGATGTTACTGATAGAGACAAAATTAGACAAACCAACATAAATATTGCATCAAATAATGGAATGTCCATTTACACACTGTTTTAGGAAATTCCTTACTGATAAAAAAAATCAGCTAATATTGTCAGCCTTCAGTTAAAATTTATTTTCTGTTACACAGGAGGATGAAATACTGCAATTAATTTCTATTAATTATTAAAATTATACTTACAAATGTTTCCTGAGAGCATAGTGATAGAATTTCCTCTGGTTTTAAAGAGTTATTTTATATTCACAATATAACACTTATCTATTTAAAGATTACTGGCTCCATGCTTCATAAATGCCTAGATCATGATCAGAAGTGTGTTGCTAAGGTGCCATTTCACACAGGCCAGTGTGAGACTCGGGTGGAAAGATTATACTGGGTTTTAGAGAGAGAACACATGGCACTCTTAATGCTCCTCAGACTATCACAGTCCCCAAAGACTAGATTCAAGAGGTAGAGGGGATCTTAGTGGCTCTCTTAACTGACTGGGTCACAGAAACCTGCTGTCTCCAGCCATTGCCTCACTAACATCCAGAATGGTTTCTCCCTCAGAGAAATGATGAACTGAGGTACTGTGACCCCAGTCTTTATCCTGGCTTCAATATATCATAAACACTGCTACTTTCATAGTGCATGTTTACTCACAAGTATAACATTAATTGTGTCCCATTTTCCACATCAAAAAACCAACCACTGGCTCTCTAAATACCGCAATAGTGCCCCATGACTTGGTTCAGTCTTCACAGTACCTGGGGTTACGTTACTAAGAGCTCAGGCCCACAAGGCTTCCCTCCTTCAGTCACAAGGTACAAGGTTAGGAACCTTACTCATCTCATGACTAGCTGTAAAGTCAGGGGTCTCCCACAGCTTCTCCTCACATTGATAGTCTAGAGCTGCTCACAGACCTCAGGAAAACACTGAACTTACATTATCGGTTTATCACAGGAAGTTCCATACAGGAGATGCCCAATCGAGGGTGTGAGAAAGAATGTCTCAGCAGACACCCTCCCAGAACCCCGATGTTTTTAGCCATTTCACTGTGGAACAGTAGTCATTGGAGAGAGACCGAATAACCAGAGGACCAGGTACAGAGCTGAGTCTCCCAACCCTCCAGTCTCATGCTTATTCCTATCACAAACAACCCCACCTCATACCCTGACACTAGCCATCTCATTAGCACACCAAAGGAATCAGCACCCCAGTTTCCAAGAGTCTCCAAAAAACTCACATCAGGAGTCAGGGACTAAGACCCAGTTCTGCAGCCAGGCACACACCTCGCACCTGTCACATGACAAGGGTTTAGGCAGCTCTGTATCAGAGACTGGGGACAGAGGCCACGTATGTAGTCCTTATTATGTCTCAAAGGCATAGTTACCTCGATAAGAAGTCATCGTAGCATAAATCACCATCCTTATATTGGTTACGTTTACCTGGCTCTCTAATCTGCTTTGCAGGGCATTCTTTAAGCTGGCTGTCTACCCTCGTTGTTCTAAGAAAACTGCTCTAGTTTTTCCATTTTGCATTGTTTGTTCTTTCTCAAGCCTCCCACTACCCTAGCTGTTCCCCCCTCTCAACTTCTTCCTAGCATCAAAGTTTATTTGCTTGTGTCTCCAACTTTTTACATTTAGGTTGTAACCTACATACAGTGAAGAACAAAGATCTCAAGCGTGGTGTATAATGAATATTTATACATCGTTAAGGATTTTTTAAGCCCACAAAAGAGAACACAATCAAACTCATTTAGCAGCCTATAGGTAGGGACTGTTATAATGTAGGTAAGCACGCCCAACTGAATAACATGGGCTGTGTTCTCTCATCTCCTCTTCTGTTCAGTCCTTCCTTCTCTCTTCTCTCCTATTCTTCTCTTCCTCCCTTTCCTCATCCTCTTCTCCCTCCTCTTTCCCTCCTCTCTCCTACTATAAAATTGTCTTCAAAATTATGGCTCAAGTGATTTTTCTGCTTATTATAATAACCAGCAGTCATCACTATAGTTATGGAGGAGAAAACCCATCTCCCAGAAGCCCTGAGGTCCTTGGAAGAGAATTGCAAGTGATCATCTACAGAAAATAACACATTCTCTGAATCCCTTCTGATTAATTAGCCATCATCACTCAGAACTTTCCGTGGTACTTTGCAGACTCACTGAAGCCCTCACGTATTCTACACAGTTGTGTAGAACTTGGGAAATCCATAAAATTTTCACAGGAAAAAAAAATAAAATGACACACCTTCCTTTTCCAACCCTTCGATGACCTAGTAAGCAACTGACCACAGTAGTAGTCATAGTGTAAATGATTGAAATTGCTTTGCTTTTATTTTTGGCTCTCTCTAATCAGCCACGGCGCTCCTCACATGGACCCATCCCTAAATCTCATGACTTGGTGTATTCTCCACAATCAGGCTAATCATTTTGCCCAAAATGTGTGCTCTTTTAATTATTTTCATAATTACTAAAAATGATCTGTTTTATTTGAAATCTAAATCATTGACTTTATATATCTAAGAATATTAGTTTGGGAAGAATGTATGAGAACAGTATTTTAAGGGCTATATGGCAGGAAAATAGATTAAGAGCCCCTGACCTGGGCTTTCTTTAGTGCTGGCTGTCTCCTGAGAAGACTGACATCTGCAATCAGCTTTCATGGCTGATACATGTACCCTCAGGGTGACCTGAACTCAGCCCTTTGTGTACCCATGAAGGATACCACTAATGGCATCCCATTTCCTGCAGAATCATTCATTATTTCTGCAGAATAATCTATATACACTATCTCACCTGTACCCAATTGGATCAACCTCTTTGTTATCCAAAACTGGTATGCACTTTTGAACCTTACTGTTCATAACTTAACTCAACGCAGGATTCCATTTGCCATGTAAATATTCAGTTGCAAAGATCAAAGCTAGCTCTCCTTGTACTATAAGCATGTAATTTTTTTGTAACCTCTTTAAGTTATAGCCAATAATTCCAAAGACACACCATAGCTCTAAATTTTTCTCTGTTATCTGTTTGTTGAACCCAAACAGACTATGACCTGATAAGAATGCTACCTGTCTTTAGTGAATTAATTGAAAAAGTTGGTTGAAGCAGAGATGGATGAAAACGACACGTTCTGGCTCCAAACATTTTAACTAAAGATACAAAAATGCATACTTATCAGCCAATTAGTGAATACAGGATCATTCTCTAAATTTGAGCCCCATGGTTGGAATCTGGCCTTGTCTTTCATGTTCCAAACTCCTGCTGACACAGACCCTGCCATGTGCATATTTCTACTTCTCTGAGGTGAGGTGAGGCCACAGAGATAGTTGTGAAAGCAACACAGTGCAAAATTTCCTAGGGTTGCTTGACTCTCCTTGGTTGACTTGTGCAAAATTAATTGGCGGCAATTAATTGGCGGCTCATCGCAAAGCTTTCAAACTGCATTCATAGCAACAGGATTCTTCTTTCTGGGACCTTTCCTTTCTGGTTTTATGTCTCCCTAAGCTGTATTGTTTAGTCATCAGCCCAGCACAATTAGCTTTATTGTATGAAGACAAGCAAGTAACAGCTGAGCCTTGATGACAAAGAGGTAATGATGTGGTGAGAATAAATTATCCAGGGCCAATAAGGTCACGGCTACCACCAGTATGGTAAAGAAGGTTTAGCAACGTCTCTCAGAGATGTGTAGATAAAAGGGATGTTCATTGGAGAAAACAGACATGTTTTGAACCTGGTAAGAAATCATATGATAGTTCCATTGACTTGGAAAGTCATTTTTCAGATTCGTATATATTTACAGTGTGTGGTGCCATGTTAATGCGAAAGCCACACTTTGTTCTACAGCCTCGCCACCTCCGTCTTCTGCAGCAGCAGACAGGGACACAGTGAAACGAAGACAGCCGCCTGCCAGCCAAAAGCATCATTTATAGATGTGGGCTGGTAAGTTCACCAGGGAAATCCTAGCATTTATGAGGCTGAAACAAGAGGATTGTCATGAATTCTGGGCCAGCCAAGGCTATATAGTGAGTTCCAGGCCAAGCATGACTTGAGTGATTCTCTCCCAGATAGATGATAGATAGATGATAGATAGATAGATAGATAGATAGATAGATAGATAGATAGATAGATAGATAATTTCCTAGAGAACCCTCAGAGATTTTTTTTCTTCTAATGAAAAAAACAGCCAGATACACTGAGATTGGATTCCAAGACTGAGTTCTACATCAGTTTCTGGACCTTTCTAGGCAGTGGTTTGGCACAATAAGACAGAAGTTATGCCTTACTGCTATGTCCACATCCATGAGAAAGGCAAATTAACTCATGAGAGGCCACTATCAGCAGTGAGCCCATCGTAAAGAGTAGCCCACACGCAAATATCATACATGTTCCATATAAGACTTGCTATGAAACATATGCATATGTGGACTTCTTCTTTAAAAGACTTTTTACTAACTTCTAAGTTATTTTAAAATATACTTCTTATTACTATTTTTTAATGTTAGCATACAAAGTACTAGGTTTCGTGTGTGTGTGTGTGTGTGTGTGTGTGTGTGTGTTGTGAATGTGTGTGTGTGGTTTGTTTGCTTGTTTTAAGACAGAATCTCACCATGAAAACTAGGATGGCCTCCAACTGAAAGAAATCCTCCTGCTTCTGCCTTCCCAGCACTGGGATTAGATGTGTACATCGCTATTACCTAGCTTTCACTGTTATGATTCATATATGTATTTATTATATTCATTCTTATTAAACTGCTGATGTGTGTCTATATCAGCCTTCTAGTAAATTCTACAATTTAACACCAATCACTACATGTTAGAACATCGATGAATAAGCAAAGGAACAGCACTTGAATATGCCTACTTCATGCCATAAAACAAATGAGTTGTCCCTGAATTCAAAAAAAGTAGTTCAGTACAGAACAAGGAAGCATCCAGGAAGCAGGTGAATGCAGTGGCGTCATATGACAGACCCAGATCCAGGGAACCTGGGCCAAACACCCCAGGAGCCAACATAGCCTTAGGACATTCCAAAGTCTCGCTGTTTTTTTGTCAGTCACTGTTGCAAGGAGAGGGCCTGCTTGTTGGTTCCTGGCTGCCCGGCTAGCTTACACCCAAAATAATCACACAGAAACTGTATTAATTAAAACACTGCTTGACCTATTAGCTCTAACTTCTTATTGGCTAACTCCTACATCTTTATTAACCAATTTCTATCAATTTGTATATCACCACAAGGTCGTGGCCTACAAGAAAAGCTTCAGAACGTCTAACTCTCACCGGGGATCCATGGTGTCCCTCTGACTCTGTTTTCTTTCTCCCAGAATTTAGTTTCATCTTCTCTGCCTACCTAAGTTTTGCCTTATCAGGAACCCAAAGCAGTTTCTTTATTAACCAATGAAAGCAACACAAAGACAGAAGGACCTCCTACATTACATCACTGTAACCTCAGTATACGCCTGTCCGTGTCTCCAGGCGGTTACAGTCTGTAGACCATAATCTTGGAATATGCCTATCCCTGTCTCCTAGCTGAAGAGGTGGTCCAGTATCTAATATGCTTGACTTCAAGGGGGATGATGCAACCAAGGTGTCTGAACAGTTGGGCATTCAAGAACTCAGGGTGTTCAGTTCTAGGGTTCCACCGTTGCTGTTCCTGGTCTCCTGAAAGTCAATAGCTTGTGTCTCTTCATTCAGCTGACAGCAGGTGTCACAGTAAGGCTCCTTTCCTCTCCCACACAGTAAGGTCTGTGACCTGCACTGTATACTATGACCTTCTTGCTATCAGCCCTTTCTGGACTTGAGAAAAGCTGTGAGAACATGGCATTTTGGAGATCAGCTCTTCAATGCAGCTCTCCTATGGGCTGCACTGTGTCACTCCCAAGGACATATTTTAAAACTCTAAGCCCTAATTGTGGAGAAATAGGCTCTCTCAGAGAGTGACTGATCTTCATGGTGTTATTAGCTGGGGGTCCTGATCTAATAGGAAGGATGATCTCACTAGAAAAGATAGAAACTCCGGGGTTCAGGAGCACAGGGGAAAAGCAAAATGAAATGGAACCAGACCTTCACTGCCTGGACCTTAGACTTCAGTATCAAGAACTGTAAGAAAGTGAAGGTTTGTCCTTTGAGCTGCCCAGTCGGTGATCTTCTGTGACAGCACCCTGAATGAACACCAGTTGCACAGCCCCTACCTGACAGCAAACAGTCTCATCCCCCCTGAAGGCGCCTATCCCCATCCCTCCTGACTTCTGCCTTACCTTCTATCTCTTAACTCTTTTGCCATCAGACTCCCTCAACAAAAGTCTTGACTATAAAATGTTCTTTAATGATCTTCAAGAAGAGTTTGATGCCCCATCAACTGGGGCCCCGAGTCTTAGAAACACAGGTGTTAGTCTCCCATCCCTGGGGGGAAAAATTAATTATTTTCAGGCAGCCTAGTAAGCAATGCACTCCAGGGCACAGGCAGATTTTAAGCTCAGAACACAAAACTCAGGCTTGGCTTAGGGGTGTGGTTCCGTGGTAAAGCACTTGTCTAGAATGCAAAGGGCCCTGGGTTCCATCCCTATCCCTGGAAAGAATGGGAGGGAGAAAGGGAGGGGGGAAGAGAAGAGGGGGTAAAATGGGGGAATAGAAAGGAATTCAGGTTGAGTTTGAATTTCTGATCATCATTCTCCACGTTGGTTTACAAGCACCAAATAGTATATCCTGAACAGGGGGGCAGGCGTTAGGACAGACAGATGTCTGGACCTCTTCTATGTCCTTGCAAAAAGTGGGATATTGATATGTGCATCACCAAGCTAAAGAGGTAACTGAATATTTTAATACATTTTCCACTTTCTTCAGTATTATAGCACTGATCTGAGACTAATAAAAAAGAAGCTTCAGCATCCACAGGTACCACACACTTCGTAAGTATTTCTTTAAAACCCTAAGATGGAAAATAACACCACATGACCCCTCAGTTTTATCCATGGCCATATTACAATTTATGGACTATTTACAAATTTTGTTTGTGTGTTCGTCTGTTTTTATTTCTCTGCCTAACAGCCTTAGCTGCCCCGGAACCCACTCTGTAGACCACGCTGGCCTTGAATTCACAGAGATCCATCTGCCTCTGGCTTCCCTACACCGGAATTAAAGGTGTGCCCGGCCTCTGCAGCCACCACCACCACCTCCTGGTATATTTACTGATTTAATGGCGAAACAACCTGAAAACAAACATCTTAAATGTGAAACCTGATTCCCACCTCTCTTTGGACTCTGTGGTTTGGCACAGCTCATTTCTTAAATGACAGGAGAGGAAACTGAGGCCAGGGAAGCAAACTGTGCTTGTCATTCTGCCAACAGCAGGAACGGCTCAGTGTGGTGCCACACAGTCCTTCACTGGCAAGAAATGACTGAACATGGGTTAAACTCAAATTTTTGTGGCGGTCGGCAAGACTGCTTGCGGCGTGAAAAATATATTCACACTCTGCTTTCCTCCAAACACAGAAATGTCGAGCAGACCCTTCTAATGATGGACTCTATGACAAACGGGAGATCCAGTCTGGCAGAGAACATTCCACCGCACCTGAAACTCCTTCCAAAAGCCACATCGCTCGAGTTTGGGGGTCAGCAAAACCCCAAATCATCCTCAGGAACACCCAGACCCTTGGGTTTACAGAGAAATTTGAATCCATATGTTTCTGATTCCCATGGAAAGCACAGCCCAAGGGTTTTACAAGTTTTTTTCCCCCTCAGGAAAATTTCTGTATTTGAAACTCAAAAGTAATATTTAACCAAAAATAAACTAAATGTAAATCCCTACCTATGGGGCATTAATTTGAACCAAAGCCACAAAACTACCTTTTAAAATGAGAACCCCTGGTTTCTGGGACATGGAGGCTCCAGAGCTCTGATCTCTCCCTTTCTCCTGGACAAGCATTGCATGCTGGGAAGGAAGCACCCTTCTGTGTGTGTGTGTGTGTGTGTGTGTGTGTGTGTGTGGTATGTGTCTGTGTATCTCTCTGTTGGTATCTGTGTTGTTGTGTCTCTGTTTGTGTATCTGTGTTGTGTCCCTGTATGTGTGTCTGTGTTGTGTTTCTCTGTGTGTGTGTGTGTGGTGTGTGTCTGTGTATCTCTGTGTGTGTATCTGTGTTGTGTCTCTGTGTGTGTATGTCTGTGTTGTGTTTCTCTGTGTGTGTATCTGTGTTGTGTCTGTGTGTGTGTCTTTGTTGTGTCTCTCTCTGTGTATATCTGTGTTGTGTCTGTGTGTGTGTGGTGTGTGTCTGTGTCTCTGTGTGTGTGTGTCTGTGTTGTGTCTCTCTGTATGTGTGTCTGTGTTGTATTTCTCTGTGTGTGTATCTGTGTTGTGTCTCTCTGTGTGTGTCTGTGTTGTGTCTCTCTGTGTGTGTATCTGTGTTGTGTCTCTGTGTGTGTGTCTCTGATTGTGTGTGTGCACATCTGGAGCCAGAGGTCAACCTTGGGTGCCAATCCTCAGGCACTGTCCATCATGCTTTTGGAGACAGGGTCTGTCAATGATCTGGATTTCTGTCGATCAGGCTAGGCTGGCAGGCAGCAAGCCGCAGAGATCTGCCTCCAGTGTCCCAGAACTGGGATTACAGTCACTCCTCGATCTATGCACGGGTTCTTGGGATCTAACTCAATGCCTCAGACTGGAGCCACAAATGCTCCCCCAACTGAGCAAAGAGGCTCTATTGTAAAAGAAGACTGTGCTTTTGTTTCCTGGCCACCCACACCCAAATAATCACATAAAAACTATATTAAATACAACACTGTTTGGCCAACGGCTCAAGCGTATTCCTAGATAGACTTTTACATCTTAAATTAACCCATTTCTATTATTTTATATTAACCACGAGGCTCGTGGTTTGTTATCTCACATCTTGCATCTTGGGCAGCTACATGGCCTCTGCCAGACTCCACCTTCTTTCTCTCCGCATTCAGTTTAGTTTTCCCACCTGGCTATATTCTGCCCTGCCGTAGCCCAAAGCAGCTTCTTTATTAACCATTAAAAGCAACACAAACACGGAAGGACAGACCACATCACTCTATAGTTAGCCAAAGTGTGGCTGTCTCGATCCTCTACTCCAAACAGAGAAGGGATACACTCTTAAACGTTCTACAGAAACACACTCAACTGCAAATTCACAACCTCTCTCACGCTCAGAACCTACACTGGAAGCACAGCAGTAAAACGGGAACAATTTAGGAAGAAAGAAAAGGTGAAGGGGAGGGGAAGTGTAGGGGCTGGAGGACGAGCATCCTCAAAATGCATCGATAGACACACACAAGAATGCTATTATCATAATGAAACCCATTATTGGGCATGGTGGATACAGACTGCCATCCCAGCTACTCGGGACTGCAAGTTCAAGGTTAGCCTGGGTTACAGAATTAGTTCAAGGCCAACACAGGAAACTTGGTGAGACTCTGCCTCAAAATAAGAATTAAAAACAAGACTGGGCCTATAGGGAGTGTGTCTAGCATGTGTGGGCCCTTCTGTTCAATCCCTGGGACAGTAAAACAATAGAGCAGGGTGATGGGAAAGGAGCCATAGGGAGGAGAGAGAAAGAGGCCCATGATTTTGTATGACAGATACATGCTAATAGGGAAAAGAAAGTTGGGACATTGGGGCGCTGAGCAGGTGATGGGTTGACATTGCCCCTTTGGAATACGTTGGGTGCTTAGTCTTATGTACCCCCACATGTGCCCATGTGACACTTTTTTTTAAATGTATGCAATTATTCCACCTTTAACAAAATGTCTCAGGCATGCAAAAATCAGAAGAATTTAACAACCACTTGAGGCAGGGTGAGGGGGCTTTCGCCCAGGCATGGTGGCCCAGGACCTGGGAAGGCAGAAGTAAAATTACTCTTGATTTGAGGATAGCTTGAGCTGCATCGTGAAGCCCTATTTTTTTAAAAGAAAAAAAGACCTTTCTTTGTAACAGAGTAATAGGGTGCATGAAAAGGGATAAAGCAGAGAGACGGGGGACGGGGAGAATACATGACCAAAGTCTGTAAGTCTGTTATTTACAAGACAAGGTCACCACAGAAACCATTACTTTGTATAGCTAATATCTGCTAACAACAACTTTATCAACACTTTTTTAAAAGTATAAGATTTTTTTCAAATACTCAAGAAATTGCTTGACAACTTATTTAGCCTTTCAGAGCTAATTCTAAGATATGAAACTTAAAGTTTGAGAATTTGCCCTGAATTAAACCCTTTCAAAACCCTCGCAGATTTCGCAGCCCCGTATCGCGCCCCTGGGAATTCACATGGACTTCTAATACTGACTGGATTTCAAAAGCCGATTCTAGACCAAATATTTGGAGTAACTTGAGTTTTGTCTATATGCCATCTTCTTAACTAGTGTAAAGGAGGTTTACAGAAATTGGACCCTTGAGAGAAATGATTTCTTACCAGCCGTAAAGCCAGGTGCACGGGAGCGTTCATCAACAGTAAGCGTGAGACGGGGATCTGAGAGTTGCCTGAGATCCTACAGCTGAAAAATGAGATAAACCCCGGTCGGCCGTGTTTACTCTGAACACAAGTAATAATGGTCAAAGTTTAAAAAAATTATTTCTAGGATATGTGTGTCCACAGTTTTTGGCATAAAGACAGAGAGACACGTAGGAACATGTATCCAATAAAAATTAGTAAAATCAGTCTGAGCAATCAAAGACAGAAGAATGGAGCATTGATTAACCCTAGGGCTAATCCTTTCCCCTATAAACTGGTACATTTTATCCCAGCACTTGGAAGGCAGAGGCAGGTGGATCCCTATGAGTTCGAGGCCAGCCTGGGCTACAGAGCAAGTTCCAGGACAGGCTCCAAAGATGCACAGAGAAACCCTGCTTGAAAGAAAACACACACACACACACACACACACACACACACACACAAGTCCAACCCACCCGAAGGCCCTGTGCAGCTGGTTGACATCACGAAGGATGTCACCCTCACGGATTTTCTACAGATAACTCCTCTCTCTCAAGTTGACCTGTACTTTAGGATAAGACAGATTTTCACCTAATTCAGACTTCAAGGTATTATAAACTGACCCCTCTGAATGGGGAAAGATAACATTCTCCAAATAAAGAGAGAAACAATAAAGATAGAAATTTCTCATTTTCACCTCATTCAGACTCCAAGGTATCATAAACCGACTCCTCCTAATGGGGCAAGATGATGTTCCTTAAGCTATCCACGAATTTACTCTGCCACGACATGCAAAAGCTGGGATTATACATGAACTAATTCCTCATTTTCCCTTAGCAAAAAGAAAGCCCAGTTTAGAAAACAGAGAATCCACCCTCTGGAGTCAGTAACTCCAAGAAAATTAGGAAATGTCCTGTTAGCCCAGTCAGCTCTTGCCAGTGAGCTCTTTCAAATCCTCCTTCAAGCACATTTATGTCATGAATCTTCTCCTCTTTGTCCACCAGTGACACTTCACCCTCTTCCGTGGTGTGCTCATGAGAGGGGTCAGCACACAGACAAAGTGGTCTATTGGGGACTCTGCTGTGGGTTCATTAGACCCTTAGCTTTCATCGTATTTTCCCCCATAGCATCTCAGGGTGCTTCTGCCTGTACTGTGATCCTCTGCTGCTTTAAATTGCAAGTGTCAAGACGATGGGACACACTCAGACCATCCCCGCAGCCTCATCCCCTCACACCTATGCCATCACAACGGTTGTCCTAACACATCATTTTCCCCAATGGAATAAGCAGATGCCACATTTCACACCATCAGAAGTAAAGGATCTTTAATTAGAGAAATTATTTCTCTCATGTTAGAGGAAGAAACTTACACATTTCATTTTGGGGATGAAAATGCGTCGTATCTTTGCTCTAGGTTTTTCCCTCTTCGTCTGCTTAAATAGGGGCAATTAGGCAGCAGATTCACCCCTTACAAACAAAGGGTTCCTTTTCTCTCTTGAGTTTTCAGTGGGGATAAAAACAGCTCTCATAGCTCTTGTCTAAGTCTTGGACAAGAGACTGAGAAATGAAACTGAGTCACAGGTGTGTCTTGGGGTCTTTAGGATGAGTCTTTCTGAATGGACTTCATTCTGTAGAATTAGGCTATTCTAGAAGACAGTTGCCATCTCTTGTCACACACACACACACACACACACACACACACACAACTCAGACCCACGGGTTTGTCCCTGAGAAGAAAGCTCACAACCCCCTTCCGCCACCTTATTAGAACAAAGCTCGGAATGACCCAACCTAGAGGAAACAGATTGATCTAAAATTCTGATTGGATTTCTCTTTACTAAGTAGACCCATGCCCAAATCACTGCATTTGTTCTGGTCCAATTAATGCAGTTATTAGCAATGAGGGACATTTCCTGCTTCTGTTTTGTTGGCCAAGCAGAGAAGCCCCAACTCTCTGTGCAAGGACACAGTCACTGCCTCCGCGTGGAGGCCACAAAAAAGCTGCTGTTCCTATAACTAAAGGTATTAGAACACAGATCACCACTGACAACTAAAAATAACATGCTGTCTATTTTGAAGAAGGGCTGAACAGCTAAACATTTTAAAATTTCAAGACAAATGTCTCAGACAAGTACCAAAGACATAGGACACTGGGCACATCAGACCAAGTGAGGGAATGACTCTATTTAACAGATAAAACAAAATCCTCATATAATTTCCCTCTTTAGAACACCAAACTGGCAAATTTTCAATGTTTTTATCCCTCCTGCAACTGGCTGTGGAAATGTACAGAGGGGTGTGGAGGAAGAGACAGAGGTGCTTGGGAGTGAGGAACCTATAAAGAACCATTTCAAGCCATTTGAGAAGTAAGGGAATAGGGGAGAGGAAGAAAGAAGTAAGGACAGGGAAGGAATAGGAAAGGGGAAGGAAGGAATAAAAAAAAGAAGGGACAGAGGAAAAGTGAGGGGGGAAAGGGAGAGAGGACAGTAGAAAGAGATGGGGAGGAAAGAGGAGGGAAGAGAGAAGGGGGGAAAGGAAGGGAGTAGAGTCATGAGATAATCGTGTTCTAACAAAGCCAGGGAACCTGATGTCCCAAGAAACCCTTCCCTCACCCTATACATCTCACTCCATTCTGCTGTGTTAAGATCCCAAAAGCACATTCAACAACAGAAGAAATCATTCTTTCTGGACTCCCAGCAGGAAGCAACAGCCAGAGAGGCACAGATGAGCCCATGGGGTCCAGAGACTGCAGGGAGATCAGACAAGGTCTAGAAGTCAGCTTATGCACAGAGAGGAACGGAAGGCACTGTACCTGCTTTTCTGTCTTCCCTCTGAATAACAGCTCATGCCAACTTCCCAGGACTGAAAACTCAATTTCGTTCTTAGGTAAACTGTGCAGCTACCCTCTACCAAGTACCCATAATGTGCCACTGGAAAAGAGATTCTAAAACCAAACTTCTTCTTCTTCACCCGTGTTTACAGATTCAGCTTAAATCACGCTCATTTACATTCATAAATATGCAACATTCTCATGTTGTTGAGTCATTTGCTGTTTCAGTAATCATACCCTAAAAATATAAACTCCGCCAGGTCAGGATTCCCTTGCTTTTCAGATAGAAATCTAAAAAACTGTGCATTCTACAGGAGTTTAATCAGCATTTGGAATCTGTTAATTGTATGATTGTTCAGTGATACCAGGGAAAATAATAAAACATCAAAGAGATGGGGAAGAACTAACAGAAATCCAGGAAAGGGTGAGTTAGCTGAATCGGACGAGATGAGGACCTCTGAGAACAGCAAGCAGGGCTCTCTCGCTCTCTCGCTCTCTCTTCCTCCCTCTCTATCTCTCCCTCTCACCCCCCTTCCTCCTCCCTCCATTCTTCCCCACCCATCAGGTTGTCTATCCAGGGGAAACCATAAAAACTGATTTATTCATTCAAATTCCATGTCTAATATCGGACATCAAGTGGAAAAAACATGCCAGGTGTGACAAGAAGGCTGAGGCAGAAGAATTGCTGAAAGTTCAAGGTCAGCCTAGGGCACATGGACTCCCAAGGTTTAAAAAAAAAAAAAAGCAATTGACATTTAAAACTTATTTTCTGAATGTGTCACAACTTCAAATAAACACGAAGTGTAGCTAATTGGAGTGAGCCATGCTAAGATAACAGTACCTTGGGTAGCCCTCTGCTTTGAAGGCCATTTTTTGAGTACAAGCTTGTGGACAGGGAAGACGCTACATGCACCTCAAGGGCACAGTGAGAAATAGTGGAGGCTTCGTCGTTTTATAGCTGTCACCAATTACGATGACAGTGTTCGCTCTAAGGGTATAAACCATATCTTCTTTAAACAACAGCCTATTTTAAGAAGAGAAAAGACAGTTTTAGACACACACATATCTTAACAATTTTCTAATGAGTAGCAGCTCAGCCTGCAGCATCTTGTTGGCAGGACAGCAGCCTCCCAATGTTGAAGCTCAAGCTGGAAGCAGAGATTTAGGTTCTGCCTGGTGAACATGACGTTTGACAGTTTCTTCAGAAACTCATGAGCAACAGGCTCACTGTTAAGTCTGCCAATTAAGTCAGAGAGCGTTAATTCATTGATGTAGCACCTGTGCGTGGAATGGAATAATAGTTTGCAAAGAAAAAATGAGGAAGAATCCATTTTCCAATCGAACGTTGTACCCTTTCCCAGCTTATGAATCTTGATTGTTCAACACCAACTCTTTTGTGAGCATGGACCTTGCTCAGCCCTTTATTCTCTAGTTAGGGCTTGGTCCTCATTGACTTTGACACGTATTTCATTTAGAATAACAATCAATAAAGCAGGGTCATTTCCCAAGGAAGCCTTTTCATGCAAGAAGCATGCAAACCTGTCAGACGGATGACAATAGCCACTGTGCATTGCTGAGCTCTGTGGTGTCATTTCACATTAATCTGCGAGCCGGTTCCAACCTTTCAACAATAGCTGTGATAGTCAGCTTTCTTCCCTCCTGCTCCCACTAGGAAGGGAAGGCACTGGCATAGTGGGCATGATTAAAAACTTCATCATCCCTTCAGACAACAAAAACCACACTGCAGAGTGAGAGGGTATGGATGCCATTGTCCTCTGAGAAGCAGAGAAGGATGACACACTACTTAAGGTCCAGGCCATGGGGTAGGAAGACCCTGCCCCAAAGATAAGAAAAGGAATAGTTAAGAAAAGCAGCACCCAGCGGTCTGCCACTGAGTGCTTTGTGTGTGGGGGCCATTGTGCCCCAGGATTGCGTGAATAAGAGCAGCCTCAGTAGCTACTGAGAAACAACCTTCTTTGTCTTGTGCTTTAATTAGCACAGAAGACTAGAACAAGTTTTCACAGAAAGATCACCCTGCAGTGTTTTCCAGGCGTGATTTATGAGCGAAGTTAGAGTGGGTTCCACACACAGTGAGTGGAAGAGAGAAAAGCAAAAAGCTCCAAGAACGTAAGTGGCTGAGTTTATTGTTTACTAGCCCGTAATACTTTTTAAATTATATATATATAATTACATATTATATATATATATATATATATATATAGTGTGTGTGTGTGTGAGAGAGAGAGGGGGAGGGAGAGGGTGAGAGAGAGAGAGAGAGAGAGAGAGCATGCATGTGCGTCATGCCTCTCATGCTAGTTTGCAGAGGTTAGAGGATAACTTTCTGCATGGAATCAATCCTCTCCTTCTACATTTACGTGAGTTCCAGGGATTGAATTCAGGTCTCCTGTGGCAAGTGTCTTTCCCTGCTGAGCTGCCTCACAGCCTCCCGCTGGCCACCTTTCTTTGGTTTGGTTTTGTTTTTTTTCAGACAGGGTCTCTCTATATAGAGCTGGCTGTCCTGGAACTCACTCTGGAGGCCAAGCTGAGCTCGAAACTCGGAGATCTGCCTGTCTCTGCCTCCTGAGGGCTGGGATGAAAGGCATGGACCACCGCCACCCAGCAAGTCTGCCACTTTTAAAATGATGAGTCATAGATTGTCACTGAGTACACAAATACTATTGCAGAATTCCAAAGTGATTTTCTTTAACCGAGCCTTCTCAGGATTGACACCGGGTGAACAGAACACCCCTGGACATTTGAGAAGCAAGCCCCAAGCAGCCCCTAGTGATAAGACAGTGGGGAGAGTTTCCAGGTCTGTTAAGGTTTGCAGGGCGGAGGGGAGTGTCTGGCTTTGAAAAATATTTTTAGGAAAAGCAGTTATTGATATTGAGGGCAAATAAATGTCAAAGGAGTATGAACAAACCTCCTGATTATTTGTCAAATATGCAAATGTAGTGAAATTAAAAATCAAAATCTTCAGACTTTTCTAAAACTTTAATGTTAAAAAAAATGCTTTCTGAAGTTCCAGTGAAGGTTGTGCTCTCTCCCTCCACCTTCAGCCACCAGACTTCACCTCAGTTCCATTAAGCACCCTCTTGTCTAACATGCCAGCGTCTCTTGGCCCTGGAAGTAAACAGATATTCAATCACATTGCTTTCAATGGCCAAGAAAGTTAAAGGAAAAACAAGCCAGTATTGATTACAGAGGGGCCAGAAGGCACGAGTCAGTTGAGAAGCGTGCAGTGTGAATTTCACTTAGACTCCCAGAAGTGGACACGGCTGTGAACTCACTACGTGGAAATGCATCTGTGCTCCTTTGCCACCACCTCTGTAAATTAAAATTTTAAAAATGTACTCGGTTCAGAGTTGTTGGATGATGAATGTTTTTAAAGAAAACATAATCTTCTGGAATGGTGTAGGATTTAAGAGCTTATGAGATAAACAGTCCATGGACAAATGCATGCAAGTTTTTATCAGGCAAGTGGATGGCTGCCTCAGGAACCCCAGGATCTTCACACTTACATACATGAACAATGACGTGATCTCATAACTCCTTACCTTATAAGCCCTCAGAACACAAAGTTTATAGACAAGATAGAATCCCTGCTAGAATGTTTCTATGCACCCATTAAAGTTACCACAGCCACTTATGGGCACAAACCCCACTGCTGTGATTCTGGCTGGATACATTCCCATGACACCTAGCTATGTGATCACAAATCCAAAACTTGGGTATAGAAAGCCTGTGCTGTGTGGCAAAGAAATGCCACACATTGAAAAGAGAGTAGACCCAACAATGAAAACTGAATCCCGAAAATAGGCAGGTGATACGAAGCTTTCTGTGTAATCGTCCCCGACTAGAATGATAATACTTTAATTACATATTATATTTAAATAGCACCTTTCAAACTTCATCCTGTTAATCTACACAACATGTTCACGGAGGGAGATGGAACGGGGGCTCCTCCCACTCCAGATGAGAAAATTGAGGGGTAATAGAGGGCGGCTTAGAGGAGCCCTGGCAGTGGACCCAGGGTTGGCTCCTCAGGCGTGCAACTGACCTCTGCTCAAGATCTCTACACCCTCTCAGTAGGAGAAAAAAAAAGTCTTTTTTTTTTTCAGGACCTCAGTAAACATCAGAATGTCACCTCTATGTTTCAACCAAATCTTGGGCTTTGTTCCTATTCTGCCACCACCTGACTGGAATCCTCTGAGGCTTGGTAGGATCTACAGAAGTGATATGTGGCTCCTTCTCAAGCCCCTCCCTTTGCCACATTCAGAGTGTAGAAACTCAAGCATGCCCTGGGTGTGGATGGGGAGGGTGCACCCCTCTCTCTGCTTCGTGAAGCTCTGCTTGTATCTACCCAGTCATGAGAAGTTCACCTCTCGTTGACTTGGTCACTTGATAAACTCTATTGTATGTTCTACCCTCAGCCTGAACTAAACTCCATTTCAGGCCTTGATATACTTTCGGATAAATCTTAGAACCTCTTCCCTACTGGAAGAAAAGCAACACAGGTTTGTCCTTCCCACTTCACGGACCACACCCCTAATTTGAATCCCAGTGTAAGATAAATTTCTAACCGTGAAAAAGAGTGTAGCAAAGACACAAAAGGGAAAAAAATCACAAGTTCGTGGTCACACACCAAACTGTAGCCAGAACCAGGATCTGAGACTGCAGTTCAAGGCAACCAGTTGGCATGGCAATGTGAGAACCCAGGCTTCTGTGCGCAGATGGTGATTGACATGTCTCAAGGGTGAATGGCAGAAGACAGCATATAGATGGGACATGGATAGATGGCTCTAAGGCACACCCCAGCCTGCACTCCCGCTTCTTTGCTCACTTCCAGCACGCATCTGCTTTTCTTCTCAGCACAGGAGGCTCTCGGCTGGCTCTCTATTTATTGCTGAACCAGATCCATTGCTTTTTACATAAAATCTATCATTTTCTTTCACTTGCTACAAATATATATACATATGAGTGTGTGTGTGTGTGTGTGTGTGTGTGTGTGTGTGTGTGTGTGTGTGTGTGTTTTATAAAACTACTTTCATTGGTTCACATATTTAAACAGTGGGTTTCCAACTGATGTCATTGTCTTGAAAGGTCATGGAACCTTTGGGAAGAGGAACCTAGCTGGAGGAAGTGGATCTCTGAATAGGCATAACCCACTTCCTGTAGAATTTCTACCTCCCATTGCCCTAGACGCTTTTGTTCCATCACTATGGAGCTGTCTGCAGTTGTCCTGCCTTCCCCTCCACGAGAGATTGTATTCCCATGAACCATGAACCAAAATAAACCCCTTGAGTTGTTTCTGACACCAAATAAGCAACACAAGCTCTCTACAGATACACTGTTTGTATTCACAGATGATGTGGTCTAGCAATAAAAGATACTTTATAGTGAGGTGCTAAGGCCTTTGCTTGGGCTTTGTACAAAGGGCTCTTTCACTTTACCTACTGCATCTGTATATGAATAACTCGGGTTGTCTGAGCTTTCCACACATGTATAAATAGTGTCAACGACGAGCACCACGTAAACATGTTTAGAAGACCATACTTCAATTATAGAACCAGCCTGAGAATCCAAGCCCCAATTACACTATTGAGTCTTCTGTCAATGTGTTCTTTAATAAGTAGTGAGCGTGTTTTTGATCAGCTGCCGTTCATTGTATCAAATACAGTCTTAAGAGTCACTGTAGACACTAGACACCATGAGTGCTGTTAAACACTTAGCAAACTGTTTTACATCCTCAGGGGTCTTTACTCAGGCATGAAGAAATGTATGGACTACTTCTCTATGAAGAGAGGCTGCCTCAAAGCAAGCCATTGCACACCGAGAGCTGTTTGATCTCATCTGTCCGCATCTCTGGTGAGCAGGCACTCGCGGATCTCCTCAATTATCTAACCAGTTCACTTGACGAAGAGGCATTCAGGTGACAGTCAACCTGGGATTCCAGCCTCAATTTCACCAAGGTTTTGGCTTGGGCTCAGGCATCCACTGACATATCTAACACATTTCTCGTGATCATCCATCAGAGTCATGTTGACCTGTGTTATATTTATCACCCAATATGAATCCATGCAAGAGAAAAATAATTGAGTAAAATTAAAATCTTTGTTTATAGTTTTTTTTTAAAAATTCTGTCTTGTTTTGAGGAACTACATTCTATAGCCTAGGCTCACTTAAAATTCATTAAAGTTCACAACCACTCTACCTCAGCGTCTTGATGCTAGAATTACAGGCGTGCTCCAACACACACGTCTGGGTGGTTCTTGTTTGTTTTACTGAGGAGATTTTATTATACTATAGTCAAAGAGGTTTCTATAGTAAGTTGAACTGATAATTTTTTCCTGGCATTTTTTTCATACTTCTCCAATGAATAAATGCATATATCCAGCATAACCATATATTCCTAGGAAGAATCTAGTTCAGATAGAAATTTTGTTGATTTAATAATTCAGAAGTCTTTGTGAAAACGAGACCGTTTGTGATGATGAGGCTATTGCAAATATTTGGATAAAGTCATTTTCTGTGAAATTCCACGTGCCACTGTGAGGTATATCCAGGCAAAGAGACGGCAGTAGCCCTCCCTGTCCGTGAGAAGGGCTACCCTCTGTGTAGAGAGAATATTCCCGTGTGTGTCGGCGGATAGCCTCTACGTAGGTCTGTTGTTAGTGAGTTAGAATAGGAGAGACGGTGTGCACTATACAACCTGGCACTGCATTTTAGCTTCCTTAGTACTTGCACGGCTATTCAGTTCCACACAAGTGGACATGGCTACTTACAGACCCCCTGTACAAACCACACACTGCTCTGCCCCCGCCAACAAACCACCATACCATACATCGAATCTGAGATTCCAGCGGTCAATGTGAGAACCCATTTTCTACAGAGATGGTTTTCCTTTGAAAATCCCCCAGCAGACAAGGTCCTCTTCTAGGCAAGACGCTTTTTCCCTACAAAGGTTGTGCATACCACCACTCCCCCACCCCCCCCCACACCCCATCCTGCTTCCTCAGGCATTATGTTCCTCTGGTAATGTAAAGACCTCCTTCCTTGGGGGGACCTAGGGAACACTTATTTCCTCCTACAGGAGATTGTACTAACCAGGGGTAGGAAAGTGTGATTAAATGTGTTTACAAATTTAGTCCTAAGTGTTTAGTCTGGAATCTCGGCCACTGCTCGATATGAGCTCATTCTCAGTCTTGCCTGCCAAAGTGAACCATGATTTTAACAGAACCACGCGCTCACTGTCCCCACACGGTCTCGGCTTATCATTCCAAAATCTGTGGCTTTGTCCATGCGGTTTTCTTTGCCTGGAGACCATTGTTACTGGCTCTCTAAGTATGAATTCCTGCGGATAGTCCATGCACCCTTTATTGCAAAGAATGTGCCATCTACCCGAACTTTCTCTAACGCTGCCACTCAGAATGCTCATTTCCAACTCAGATATACTTTCATTGCTATGTGAATATTTCTGTGATTCGTAGGTATACCTCAATGATTTTTATTTACCGACAGCAATAAGATGGTCCTCATCTTTCACTCACTGCCGTGCCTGTCATAGATATTCTCAAAAGAGTCTGTGAATAAAGTGTGAAGCAATGATTAGAAGACAGGTACTCTGTAGCTGAAGTATCAGCATTCAAATCCTTGCTTCTTAACCTGCTAGAAACAGATTATGGGGAGCGCAGCTAATATCTTCCTGCTGGAGAACAGTAAAAATAACAGAACCTGCTTTATGGGCTTATTCTAAAAATTAAGGGATCCAATACTTTTGAGCAAGAACAGAGTACTTGTTTAATAAGCAACTGCTGGAATAGATGGGAGTTTAGTCGGATTAACTGCTGGGTGTCAGGAGGCATTTTCACAAATAGAGTGTAGCACTCAGATTCCTGAACACCAAGCTTCCTGGGAAAGAAATGCAGCTGAGACTGAGCTGGGCATCAAGTCATGGAGGCTCCCGAGTGGTGAAAGAGGGAAGACACAAAGTGCAAGCAGTGTGCGGCTAGGGAGTGGGAGTGGTAAGCCACGCCTGTGAGTCCTACCCGCTCTCCTTATCATTGACCTTAGGTTTGTGAATGGAAGTATCTGACTTTATCTTGAGTTTTGAACCAAGTGACTAAGTATGAAAGATTAAAAGGGAAGGGATCCAGGAGAACTTGAAGATGACAAGCTGGCACTGGATGGAACACAGGGCATGGTGACCACAGACACCTCCCTCTATGAAACAGTTGCAGATGGCTTGGCTATGGGAAAAGGAAAAGCCTGGTTTCTACCCATGTCCTTACCAAACTTCAATGCATCAATGAGTATGTGTTTTCAAAAAAAAAAAATCGCTCTAAAGCTATTCAGAGCCAATTCGGTTTTAAAAGTTACATACATGCGTTCACACGAATGTCTCTGCCTCGATTACCTTAGCTGACACCGCATCTTTTGTTTTGCTTGGGTTTCCATTCTCTAATCACCTTACTATACAGCATTTAAAAATCTCATGCCATTTGCATCTGACGACTTATATTCTTTAGATTTGCGCTTAACTTTTACTATGGAAATGTACTAAAGGAGACCACTGGATTAAAGTAATATTCACAGTCTTAACTCTGTAGTTAAAAATAAGGTCCTAAGGAACTGGAGAGATGGCTCGGTGGTTAAGAGCACTTTCTGCAATTTCACAGGACTAGGGCTTAGTTCTCAGTGCCCATACAGTGTCTTGTAACTGTCTGTAATTTCAGTGCCAGGGGATCTGATGTACTTTTCTGGCTCCTAAGGGCACCATACATGAACACAGTATATGTACATACATAGAAAGAAAACAGACGTACGACATAAAATAAATAAATCTTTTAAAATGTGTCCATAAGCACAAAAGGTGAATGGATTCCAGTAGAAATATGAAATAAAATTTTTGGCTTGTTAGGAAAAGTGAATGTGTAGGTGAGGTGTCATGACAACAGATAAAAGAGGGTCTAAAGAGGTGGCTCACACACACATGTAATAAAAAGAAAATGAATCTTTTTGAAGATCGAATAAAACAAAAGGGGAGTATGTGGGTTCTTCCGTTGGCCCCCTACTTGGTATGTGATTTCAACAAAAAAAATCAGTGCATTTACCAAAACATTCCTTATTATTTTCAGAAGAAAAACCAGATTGGTGTCTCGGGAAAGCTGAACAGAGATTTAGAGAACCAAAATAAAATGATGTAGGATTTCTTCTTCTGCATAAACTGACTTACTCACTAAAAGCAGAGAAGGTATCAAAATTAAAGACTTGTACTTTTTAGAAAAAAAATAAAGAAAATGTAAGAACCATACAACTGCAAAGAACACCAAGACCACTAAGAAAGTTCATGGGAAAAAATGCTTGTGGGGTATAGTGGTTTGATTGAGAAATCCTCTTGGACCTCAGAAGACTTGGGTACCAGTTGGCGGCACTGCTTGGCACAATTTAGGAGGTCCTGCTGGAGGAAAATTTTGAGAACCTAAAGTCTTGTCCTTCTCCCAGTCTGTTCTCTCGGCTTCATGTTTGCAATTTCAAGAGAAGCACTTCCTTCTATAAATTTGGTCATATTGTTTTTATTGCAATGGAAAAGTAACTGTAATACAGAGATGAAGCCAAGGGAACTCCTTAATATTTCCTCAACTGCATGGTGTTTTTGAAAGTTGAATGATGTTGATCACTTTGAAGGTAAACTTAACGTTTCCTTCAACAACTACACAAAGGTGTCAAATAAAAGTTCTTGAATAAATGATAAACTATATAGAATATTTACAATTTGGTGATGACAAAATAAATAATAAATCTTTTTGCTAGAGAAAACAGAAGTGAAAATGCCACCTGAAAGACTACTTGACACAGAAGTGTACTTCAACTACCATTGTGTGACACAATACACAAGACATAAGTAGACTTGCTTCCACCTACAAGGGTGCACATAGATCCCACACGTGAAGGGTGAAACCCAAGCATTGTTTTCATGAAAGTTTACATAACATGAAGTATTTGCTCAGTCAACACATATGTGCTCTGTATCTTGAGTGTTCTGAATCCAGCCTTTCAAGGTTAAAATATAACAACTGTGATTGATGACTCACAGTAACAAAATCCCTAAACAAGATTGAACCACAGTTCAAGAATCTTAGCCAATGATAATGATCTTTAATGAGACATGATGAATTTCATGACTTACTAATGAAATAAATCATGTATTATTGGAATATTTTTCAAATTCTAAGAACAAATATTAAGAAGCTTTGCTCATTAACCAATGTAGGGTGAGCCATCCTCTTACCACGGCCATGAACAATGACCCTTCTGCTTTGCCTGTGTGACCGTCTTGCCACTTGGTTCCTCAAGGTACAAGAAACGGCATTCCTGAAAACTGTCTCCATAATATCAGGTCCATGTTCAGTTCAAATATCTAGAATGATTTGAAAGAATCAAAAAACACTTGCTACCCTTTCTGAATGACTATAATATGAGCAGGGATGATTTTGTTTGATAAATGTGAATGAGGAAGTCAGAGCCCAAGGAAACCAGGTTTATTCAGAAATATTACTATCTAGACAGGTGCAGTATCCAAGTGGGAGAATATCTTGAATAATATATATAACTTAAAAATGTTGATTTATATTTTTAATATTTAATATTTATATTTTATTATTCTCTTTAATATAAAAATGTTTCCATAAAGCTGATCATACCCCAATAACTAGCCTTAGGAAGTAGAAGATTTGAAAAAGTCTTAATAGCCCATTAAAAAAAATGTAATCTTTTTAAGGCAATAAGGATTTTATTTATGATGAATTGTGAATTAATACAGTTGAAAACAAATACCCATGTTTTTCAAAGACATTTGTAAAAGGAAATAGTAGTAGACTGATGTGAGATTCCTCTCTGTATGCTGTGAATATCACTGGTTAGTAAAGGAACTGCTTTGAGCCTATAGCAGAGCTATAGGGGAACAGACCTAGGTGGGGAAAACTAAACTGAATGCTGGGAGAAAGGAGGCAGAGTCAGAGAAGCCATGTAGCCCTGCCAGAGAGGGACACCAGAACTTTAGTCATGTGGTGATGCACAGATTAATAGAAATGGGTTAAATTAACATGTAAGAGTTAGCCAATAAGAAGCTGATTTAATTAATACAGTTTCTATGTGGTTATTTCGGGGCTAAGTGGCAGGGAACAAACAAGCAGCCCCCTCCTAACAACAGTAGACATCTACAGCAAAAGAGTTTGCTGGACATGACCTCACCAGTACACACATGAACTTGTAGCAGCTATGATGGTGTACACAAGACCTGTACAAGAACAAGTCAGTAAAACTCCCATGGTGGATGGAAGATGTACTGATCAAGTATCACCCTTAGCCAAGAAGCTATTGGAACTGAGGACAGCTGGGAGATGGAGATCCAGTTTCCTCCGGTGATGTCTCTGAGAGGCTATGAATGTTTTCAGTAGAGGGACCGACACCTATACACATCCTTACAAGCAGCTCTAAACGGACACAGTGGGTTTTAAGGCTGGACAAAAAAAAAATAGCTGAGAGAAAAAAGGGGGAGATGCAGAGGAACTAAAGAGAATGTGGGGTGGATTTAATCAAAACACATTATATATACATGCATGTGTAGCACAAATAATAAAACCCCACAGACAGATATTTGGGTTCAACCTGAAAACCAGAAAAGCAAAGCAGCCAGACCACGAGAGAAGTCTTTGCTCTATCTACCAAGGCTGCTAACTAAGCAGACTCGGCAGACTAGCTTCTCTCTCCTCCCATTTTATATCCCCTTTAGTGCTGGGATTAAAGGTGTGTGACTCCCTAGGACTGGGTGTATAGGTGTGAGCCACCTCCACCTGAATTTGTTTCTGCATTGATCTTGTGTTAGCCCAGGGTGGCCTTGAACTCGCAGAGATCTATCTGCCTCTGGTTCCCAAATCACGGGATTAAAGGTGTGTGCCATCATTGCCTGACCTCTGGTAGCTTAGCTTTGCCCTTCTGATCTTTAGGCAAGCTTTATTTATTAAAACATAAATATCACTATATGTATGAGAGTCTCAAACTATAAAAAGGTGTCTAACATGAAATGAGACAGCTATTTCTGTATAAGCACCAACGCATTCTCCCAGGGGAGATGCTTAATGACACTGGGTTGCTCTTTCCCAAATTATTTTTGAAACACAAAATTATCTTTCCTCATATTTGCTTTTGCACTTAGAGATACATTCAGGTTGTTATGCTTTGGTTCTTGGATAATATTCTGTAAATGTATTTAACCAATGCCTTCTTGGTAATTTCGAAACAAATCAGAGCTTGGTGCAGAAACAGGTGAGTCCTTTGGAATAGAGGGAGATACTGAGAGAATTAGGGCATGAGTAACTAAATGAAGTCACTGAAATCCAGCACAGTCAGAGGCAGGCATGAAGGCACACCAGGGAAGGCTTATTCTCTGCCATTCCAGGGAGACAAAGAGAAAGAAAAGACTCCCTGTCGCTTGGGTCTACTCTTCAAAGGAGCAGTTATCAGTCCAAGGGTCTACTTGGTAGGCTATATGAAGTAGCCAAGAGGCGTGTTAGGTTTTGAAAGGAGAAAAGCATGAGTGGGGAAGGATGGGAGTCAGGACCTCTACAGCTAAGGTCGTCGCTCTTCAGTAAATTCTGGCTTACTGGGGTCATGCAGAGGTGCATTCCAGCCATGTGAGGTGCTGTCTGTGCAGACAGAATGGAAGCAAAAGGCAGTTAAGGATGCAGCCAGAGTGAGCATTTAACAGAGGTTATGAGAAAACTTTAAGCTTTCCCTAGATCCCAGCGGAATCCCCCAAAGACAGGAAACATTCCAAAACAGCATTCCAACTACAAAAGAAACACCTGCATAACTCAAAGCTGTCATGGTCCCACCTATTCCCTGTCGAGCACCTGAGAGTTTCCCATGCTCGTTGTATTATTTAATGATGTATAGTGATAGCTGTTCCCTATACTGTAGCAAGGACACCTAGACTCAGAAAGGTTTAATGTTGTGCCCTTCATTCTCAAGTTTATAGCTGATATAGCTATTGCTGGGACCCAGTTCCTTTGTCAGAGATAATTCTATTGATTACAGCAAGCAGTTCACGACACCTCTGAATTGTCAAAAAAAAAAAAGTAGTGTGTTTCTTTATGATCTTAGAAACAAGTGAAAGGAGAATACTTTTAAAAGTATTTCCACCCATTGTTTTATAATTCAAAATGTTGGTCTCTTCATTAAAATTTAGCAAAGCAGAAGTGTCCTCAAGAGAGAGCAGTTGTGTTGACTGGATCCCCCTAAAACTCGGGTTCATTATCTGTCAAGATATGGGGTGAAAAAGTATCTCTAAGATCTCATCTTGCTTTCACTTTCTGGGCAGAACTCAGGTAGTTTCCCGACCTGGCCTAAGGGTGGGAAAAGGGTTCAGTGAAGATAGATAGACTCATTCTTCTCACCATGGGCATGTGACACGTGTCTGATGTAGGAGAGAGCCTGGGAACAAACGGCCACTCTGTAGGACCTCTTAGGGTCTCAGGCTGTATCTTCCTTCTGATATGAGTTAATGTGCTGGGGTTGCAAGAAACCAAGCTATCTCTGGAATTCCTTAAATGCATTCTTATATGGAAGAATACTGACACACCCAGAAAGTAAGAGCCCCTTGGAGAAGCAACAGCAGTGATAAGAACAGGACACCTGTCACTCGCAGTGAGGCCAACAGCACACAAGTGGAATTGGAAGCATGGCCAAAGAGGAAGCTAGCTCAATGGATCAGGGCTTTCGTAGTCTCTTTTGAGAGGGAGCCAAATTCTAGAATGTTCTTCCCGTAATTCGGTAGATGGCGACTTCTAATTGTGTCCAGGCATGGGAGGTAGTCATCTTGTAAGCTGTGAGAAATGTGTCCTTCTAAGAAGTAGATCATGACTCAGAAAACTGTCCTGTGACAGAACTTACATTTCTTGCTTTCCTTATCACTGTGAGTAAACACCTGGCTAAGGTGATTTCAAGGAGGAGAAATTCATTTGGGAACAGGGTTTAAAAGGATACAGTCCATCATGTGGCGGGGGGGGGGGAGCAGAAAGCATGACAGCAGAGGTGGCTTCCTGTTGCAACAATGGAGGTGGATAAGAAAGAAGAGAAGGGGCTGGAACCAGAGTTGGGAAGTAAACTTCAAATCTCACCCCCAAGTGACCACCTTCTTCCAGTCAGGCCCTACTTCCTAATCAACCTGCCAAAGGAACATCACAAGCTGGGTACCAAGTGTCCAGATGCCCACGGGAGACATTTCACATTCAATCTACCACATGTGGTCAGAATAGCCAGAATGCAGTTATTCGACCTCTATTCTCAGCACCTAGCCCAGCAGGCCCCATAGGAACAAGCTCAAGAAACACATGCTGAGAGGAACAAGCAATGGACGTGTCAGAGGCCAGGAGAGGTAGCACACACCTCTCGCACCAGCACTGGGAAGACAAAGACAGATGGTGAGTTTAATGCCAGTCTAGGCATCCTAGCAGCCTCAAAGTCAGTCTGAGCTACATAGTAAGGAAGACCCTGTCTCCTTCCCATGAAAATAAAAAGAGATGCTACAACTGTGCCCAGCAGGGAGACACAGCGGATGTGTATAGTACGTAGGTGTCTTCTCATGTGTGGAAGGAAGTCGCTCTGACTTTCCACTCCCTTTACTCCAGTTTGGCCTACCAAAAAGAAAACATTCTTAGTTGTCTTCCACACAAACTGTAGCAGCAGAGTTGACTGGAATGAGACTTGCTCATTCAGTCCTTTTGTTTGCTTTCTTCAGAACAAGAGTGTTTGAAATTCAATGAGCAAATTTATTCCTGTATTTATGGTGTTGGGTGCTTAGTAGGCACTGAGAATCTATTAACTATTCATGATTACACAGAAGTATTTGCAGGTCAGCATTGCTGGTCAAGGGTGACTTCCTTGTCAACTTTTTGTCCTCACAGGAAGAGTATTCTTTAGAAGACGCTATAGTGGAAGTTGTGGCCTCTTCTGGGGACTTTCCCACAACTGGGCTTCAAATCCTGCTCCTTTGCATATACATAAAATTTATATTTCAAGGGTATGAGCTATCTAATAAATTCGCTTTGTGAGATGAAGACTAGGGGAGGGTTTCAAAGGTGGTCAAGTGTTCGATTTCAGAAGTTGTGGGTCTGTAAAGTAAGAATTGTTCTGAGATGGTGAGACATATTGACTTGGTGGAACAATTGATTTAAAATTATAAAATTAGTTTGCATAAGAAAACATCTATATGCAATGCAATCCAGTTGTGGATCAAAGACAGACCTTTTTAAATTAGTCATAAAAATTCAAATTTGTCCATATAAAAGCTATCATTGAAGTTGTTTTTGGCATGTGGTTCCAGAAGGAACATCTTATTTTTTCCTCTTCACCCGCACATTCATGCACATGCACGCACAAACAGAAAGGTGGGCACATTTACAGGAGCGCACACACACACACATATGCAAAGGCAAGTGTGGACACATTTGCAGACATACACATAAGTACATACATAACTGCACACACATAACCGCTGCCCAGACAGTAAGTGCCATCTACCCAATCTAAAGCCCTTCAGCGACCATTCCAGCAACACATCTCAGCTCTGTGAATCTTCTCTCTGCAAATGGAAGTGGCTTAAAGCATCAGGCCAGGAAGACAAAATACTAATTACTTATCTCAGAAAACCTTAGTAACAACTATTAAAAGCACACACTACTCCAAACAGAAACAGCAAAATAAAAAAAGAAAGGAAAGCTATAAGAACAAATATCTGACCGGTCAGTGGTGGCGCACGCCTTTAATCCCAGCACTCGCGAGGTAGAGGCGGGCGGATCTTTGTGAGTTTGAGGCCAGCCTGGTCTACAAGAGCTAGTTCCAGGACAGGTTCCAAAGCTACAGAGAAACCCTGTCTCGAAAATAAAAAAAAAAACAAAAACAAACAAACAAAAAAAAGAACAAATATCTGCTCACCTTCACTGCTTCATGTATGCATGAGAACATTCTGCCATTTCATTTTTTATAGCATGTTACTTCTTTCTGAATACTACCATGCATTATTAGAATCGTGGGGTTTTTTCATTATGCATAAAAATACAGAGCTACACACAGTTTCCAATGTTACAGAAACTCAAAAATCTCAGGCTGGATCCAAACTCCCCTCGACTTTTCTGGCATTGCTCTTTGCGATAAGCTCTTCATGGATGAATCTGTAATGATTGGAAGAAACAGGGCACCCATATGCTGCCACCAGCAGTCTTACAGAGCTGAAACATTTTCAGGTCAATTAGCTCTCACTCAAGCTTCGTTCTTCCTTTGGTACAAGGTATTGATACGAAAGGAAATTGATTTGCTTGTGATGTCCAGACCAAGTTTTTTCTACTGAACATTCCCAAGACATCCTTGTGGCCGCATCTACAATATGTCATGGGCAGGCATCTGAGTGTTGTGGATTGGATTGCTGGATGTATTTGCTTCAATCCTGATATACACAGCGTCCGGCAGCAGCTGTCTTAGTGGGGTTTCAATATTGAGCTCCCAGCCTTCACCTCCATGCCAACAGAGCTGCAAAGAAAACATTTCCTACAGCACAGAGACGAGAATTGGCTTCTCCACTTGGCAACAGATCCTGTGTTGATGATTTTTTAAAAGAAGAAGTGTTCGGTTCAAGGGCCCCAGAGAGGCTGATGAGTGTCGCTCCGGTCATTTGAGAAGAAAAATGAAAGAGATTATTAGAAGCCAGGGGCAGGGTGTGGAATAAAAAGCATTTCTTCTAATTTAACAAAAAAAATTAAGTAAAAACAAGTTCTGAGTAATAACATATGGAGCCCCTTGTAATTAGATCAAGAGCCCATAGATGCATAGATTCATGTCTTTGATGTGTCTGGCCTGCAGATCAATTATACACATGGTAATGTCCAATTTCCATAAGAATAAAGGAAATGACAATTATATGTTGGCTTAATTCTGTTTGACAAAGACTCTTCAGACTCCTTAGTAAGTAACTTGGTTGCATTCCATGTGGATCTCCCCTCCTTCATGAAGAAAGTAATTAACTTGTGTAATAAACGGGTTCCTCTCAGGGGACATAAGCTCCCCTCTCCAGAATGAGAAGAGGATGAAGAGTCGTTGGGGCTCCTTCCTCTCCCGTCTGACGGCGAGGGTGCGTGTGGAGAGGGCACGAAGGGTCGTTGGGGCTCCTTCCTCTCCCGTCTGAAGGCAAGGGTGAGTGTGGAGAGGGCACGAAGGGTTTGCAGAGAGCAGCCACTGGGTCTTTCAGAGCCTTGCAAAAGCTTAAGAATGAAAGCCTCCCATGGCTCCTTTCCCCAGCCTGCCATTGTGACTTTCTACGTAAAAGAGCAAAGAACTATTTTCCAAAAGATAAAAATACCTATCTAATGTAGAGTTACACTGACAATCATTTCAATCTCCCCGATGGATGGGATAACTAAAGCTTAGGCAAAGCTCAGGTTCTGCAGTTTTTGTATCAATTGACGAATAATTTTTTTAGCCTGCTTTTAGTTGTTACACATTATACATGGCACTGAGTTTCATAAAGGCATTTCTACAGTTGTGCATAATATACTTGGAGCTTATTCCTCCCATGCCCACATACCTTCCCTTTTCCCCTAGATCCCCTTTCCCATTAGTCAATTTCATTTCTCTCAACAGTTTAATAATAAAGTCTGATTTAAAAGCAAGGCAAATCTGGTTTCACCTTTTACACGACTAAACAGTCATGTGACTTTGAATGGCTCCTTGAATCTCTCAAATACAATGATGCTTTGACAAACCTTCTGAGCTGTTCCCTACCTCTAGGCCCAGTAGTACCGTGTACCACAATGACGCTTTGCAAGAAAGAGTTTATCAGCCATGGTGGAAAAGGGACATCTCATTACAAAACACCCTGGGAATGTGGCCTCCATCCGCAGCACAGCTAACCACTGAAGACAGTCACTCTTCATTTCTAAGCACATATGAAAGCGGAGATGGTACCCAGAGGCCCCGAAGAGAATGTGATTCACTCAGGGAAGTATTGTCATCTTTAGCAAACATCAGCACCTTCACAAAGTGTGTCTGGGATAAGTAGACTTCAGAGACTATTCGTGTCCTGTAATGTTCCAGTAGAGAGGCAGAGCATAGCTACTGGAGCTTCCCTCTTGCTGAAAGTCCATAAAAAGATGCTTGGAAGTCATCAAAAGTAGAACTTCCAAATAAAAATATCACCGGTAAGAAGAACATCAAAAGAGCATGCCTCTCTTGGAAACCCATCCTGAAGTTGCTGGGAGCTTGGGTTCCGGAGCTAAAAACCCTTC
Source organism: Ondatra zibethicus (assembly GCA_004026605.1). Classification (NCBI taxonomy): domain Eukaryota; kingdom Metazoa; phylum Chordata; class Mammalia; order Rodentia; family Cricetidae; genus Ondatra; species Ondatra zibethicus. The sequence goes on along the minus strand of PVIU01008137.1, from coordinate 3,768 downwards.
TCTAACCAGAGTTGAAACATGTCATCTTCATACAGTGAAGTACAAATGCCAATGTGTACAATTAAAATGAAAGGCAGAGCGATTTAGAGGAGCCTTTACTGCCTTCCGATGCGCGGTTAAGTACCACAAGTTTCCTGAAGATGGTATTAATTTCCTCTAATAATAATTTCTGGCTCATTAAGTTCATTGCCGTCTGCCTTGCACATCTTTATCAAGTGTGCAGACCCTGTGTGACTTCCCCCGGGAGTCCAGCTGCCATATCAGAAGGGCTCACACTTTCAAAAGATTAATCACACCTCTCTGGGGCTTTTAAAAATCTCTCGCTAATCTGCATACTTTCACGTTGGCTGACTGGGCTAACCTGGCTTCTGAGTGATATAGATGACAGGGCCATGCTAAAGAAGAGGGTATTTAAAATTGTACCAATGCAGAGCTCGCACACCGTGAGGAATGGGTAAGCCAACTCATATTTCTCTTCTTTGTTTCTTCCTCTGGAAGAAAGAGTTGAAAGCACAGATCATCCCAATATGCATAAAGCAGCTTTCTGATTAAAGGGATGGAAGGGATTGTTCTGATCACAATAGGAGTCCTAATTCAATTGCACAAAGTGACTTAATCTTTCTATGCCAACTCTGTGCAGTTAGCCTAAGAGCTGGCGCGATTCCTAAGAGAGGGACTGACCCTCGTTTCAAGACCTGTTCCTCCTTAGGATGCTACAGTGAGGGACGGCTTATGCTAAGTCAGAGCCAGCAGTCTCTTTTGCACAGGGTCACTGCTGCTCCAGGGCAGTGATATCCTTGATTGACAGCAATCAGAAGCCTCTGCAACACTGTCTCCTCCTCCACCCACCCTGATACTTACTCATTTTCTCATCCAAGAATTTGGAGTTTTTTTAAGAAGACTGACAATCAAGAGAGTTTCTTTTATCTTTCTTGGTTATTATGATCCATTTGGCCTAGTGCACTTTAACTGAACCAGTTGGAATTTGTTAACCTGCCATCCAAAAGGTGATTGGAGGGACAAGATGACCGGAAAGGGACAAAGTGGTCCCGGGTATCCCCTCTAATTACAGAAAACAATTATGTTGAAGGGCTATGTGTGCAGACAAACCATTTGAATCTTTTTAGTTAGTGCTTTTAACACAAGGTACCCACGTTTCAATGTGAGTACAACCCTATATGGTATGTGCCTTAGTTTCCAGACACCAGGGCTATCTCAGTATGAATCGTATCTTCACAGAAACCATAGGAAAGCAACAAACAGCTGAACTCCAGTAGCTCCATCTATCCACACAATCTGTAACATGGGCAAGTATTTCTCATGATTGGGGCTACGATGTTCAATGTTGAAATTCAAAAAGTACACATGTAATGTCACAGAAATATATTTAATACATACAAAAGTACTAAGATCTTGTGTTTTATAATTGATTGCATCTTTCTTGCAGCCTCATTTCAGTTGTGGGGAATTAGGAAACATAGTTGCTACTTTGTTCGTTTCTGTTCTGTCTCCTATAAACTTGTTCATTTTAGGTGCTAGCTTACTTTGTAAAGTTTTATCCCTACATTGCTCCAAATGATGGCAACAGTTGCTGGGGCCACCAAGAAAAGCCTACACAAATTCTCCTCTGGGAATCTGTTAGCTCGTCTAGAAAAACTGCCCTTGGTGCCCCAGTCTTGACTGTGTCTACTCCATGAGGCACTAGATTTCGAGTTCTGGGCTGTTCTTTAGAGTCTGGACCAGAATCAGGTGGAGCATTAATTGGGTCATCCTGTCAAAGACACTCATTGTTGCACAGACCCAAGGCTGACTGAGCTCCTCACTCAATCGCTAGCCAGGCTGACGTATTATGCCGTGACCACACTCCCTAGCAAGCTCCTGAGTCATCACCATCATCTTTTTGCTCTTTACTTTTATGGAGATAAGCTATGCTCAGCTCTTCGTCATCTCAATCTTGACTGCACATCTAGCATGGACATGTCATAGGCCATTGTGAGGAGGGGCATAAAGTGGCCTGCGAAGGAGGTGTGCTATGATGGGCCAAAGAAGGAAAAGAACTAGCTCAAAGTTCCCCCTCAGGTTGACCTTTCCCCTTAAAGTTAAGCTGTTTCCCATCTTTAAATACAACTAATACACTTTGTCAGGGGTGTTTTGAAGTGGTATGCTGAATTATATGTGTTTCATTGACAGATGAGATACTTTCTGATTTCGTGGACGTTGGAGTCTAAAAGACATCTATCAACAAAGTAACCTGATGATAAAATCACTGATGGGATGAAAGCCTGCCAGAGCCATCACCTCCTCCAAGAATCTTGCCTCTCAAAGATGTTTCAGCCTATACAGTTAGGGGAAATGAGAATGGAAGCATGCCTGCGTGTTCTCTGGAACTAACTCACAACAGGAGAACAAAAGGCACACAGTCTCTGCACGAAGCTTGTGGTCTACCCTTACTTTCCTAACACCAAGGACCAAGGGTGAGTACAGTTATGGGCTGGACCAGCTGCCGGCACAGCCTTCTCTACCTTTGTTGGTCATTTTGCCTCTTTTAGATTTGGTCAACTCGTCTATAACTTCCTGCTGATCTTCAGATATTATCCCGGAGCTGACGGAAGCACAGATGCTCACCTAGTGAACTGCAACATTCTCTGGAGATAACGAGTGTGGGAACATGGGCTTGCTTAGCACAGTGCTAACCGACTTCCATATGCATTGGCTCAAAAAAGATGGTTTTGTATGCACAATAGATATTCTTACTTTAGTAGACTTCGGCTTCTTTGGTGGCCACTTATGTCGAATAAGACACATTTTGCTCACAACCAAAGGGAATATCTTCTAAAGAGATTTAAAACCCAAACCAGAAATCAAACACTAATTCAAATGCAAATTACTATTTAGTATTTTAAACTTTAAAAGCACTTTTATTTCTTTACTTACTATTATCCAATCCTGACCTTAAAGTGTTTGTATGGATATCCTAATTTATTGCTATGGAGCATGTTTGTATAAAGTGTGTTTTCCTTTTTTAAAAGCCTTCCCAATTGCCTTCTAGCACTATTGCTTTGAGAAATATGTTGTGGGTGGTGGTTGTTGGGAGGAAGAACATTCTTGAGCCTTCTGCCTAATCCACAAGAGGACCTCCATGTTTGAGAAGCAGCCTGTCAGGGTGTGTTGGTCCATATTGAGTTTCCTATGGCATGCCGTACTCCCTGGGCTTCACAGCTCCATGGTGAATGTGGGCAGCAACGTCTTAACCCTAATGCAAGGTGCATTGGAGCCCTCCTGTGCAGTCTAGTGAGCTCTCCATCTTCTTTCCTATTCCAGGCAGTGAGGGCCAAGGTAAGGCCCTTTGGAGACCCTGAACTGCGGAAAACACTCGCTATTTCTAACCAGAGTCAGGGAAATCAACTCCCAGGATGTTCAGGTTTAACAGAAACTTTGGGGAAAAAATGTGAGGAGAACAAAATCATTCTCTATCAGTCCTCTTAGATTTTTCAGTTAAAAAAATAATCCAAATACATGATGTTTGCTTAAATGTGTCATCTCTAGTCTACGTCATTGTCATAACATGTATGCTTCAGCTAAGCCTTGAGAATGTTTTGGGGATAATAGAAGGTGTGTGTGTGTGTGTGTGTGTGTGTGTGTGTGTGTGTGTGTGTGTGCATGCATGTGTATGTGAATGTGTGCACATGTGTGCATGTGGGGGTGCATGCATGTGTGCATGTTTATGATATGTACAGCTGTGTGTGTGTATGTTTGGGGGGTCTGGGG
>PVIU01008136.1:0-85763 GCA_004026605.1 Ondatra zibethicus | reverse complement strand
GGGGGCAGAGAGCTCTCTCCTACCCTTTTTAGTTTGGCCTTCAGCTCAAACTAAACCTCATACCACGCTTAGGCACAGTACATTGTACTCCTCCACACAGTGAGCACTCCGGCTTTCGTGGCAAGAGGAGCTTTGTTAGATGTCATTAAGTTAAGGAGAGACTAGCTTGGATTGAGTGTGTGGGCCCCAAGCAAAACTTACTATAGGTGTAAAGGAAATCAGGAGCCCTTGAGCAATTAAGATGAGTTAGGAGTAGGAAGTGGCTACAAACCTGGGATGCAGGCCATCTCTAGAAACTCAGAACTACAAAGAAATGGCATCTTCCTAGGGGCCGCCAGAGCAATGAAATTCTACTTGAATGAAATTTTCTTGCCATTAGGAATTCTGATATTTTTGTTTTTGTTTTCATATTTTGTTTGATGATATGTTTTGTTGTTTTGTTTTCTTTTTAAGTTTAAATCATAGTTTTCATGTGCTATAATAGGAATAGGAAAGCAAAGAAGACTCAACTCTTGAGGGGAAGAGATCCAAAGAAAGCTTGCATCTAAGATCATTTTAATCTCTTGCCTCAAATCCTTTTTGTGGTATTTCCACCAATCCTGGATCTACCTCTTGATCCTTGGCCATAATTAACCCCTTCCTTTCTGCTTTAAACCACTCTTGGAATTCTTGGCAAACCCTGACCTTGTTGTTCACTCCTCTTCTGTCACATCAAAACATGACTTAAGCTCCAGCTATGTGACTATTTCCTTTACAACAGCAAACCATACGCTTAGTTTTGGCTAACCAACAGGCTGTCTTTGATTTGGTTTGGGTACAGCTTAATTGTGTTCTCTAAGAGTCCATTGTGAAGAAAGACTTGGTTCTCAGTGATGCTTTGGGTGCAGTATTTGGTTGTCAGGCACTGTCCTTGTTTGAGTTACTATTGTGGGGAGGAAAAGATTTATTTGGTTTACACTTTGCCATTGCTGTTCATCACTGAAGGAAGTCAGGATGGGAACTCAAACAGGGCAGGATCCCTGGAGGGGTGCTACTTACTGGCTTGCTTCCCCTGGCTTGCTCAGCCTGGTTTCGTAAAACCCAGGACCACCAGCTCAGAGATGGCACCACCCACAATGGGCTGGGCCCTCCTACGTCAAGCATTAAGGCAATGCCCTGAAAGTTTGTCTGCTTAGTGCCTGATCTTATAGTGATGTGGGATTACCCTCTATATGCTGTGAATGTGTTTTATTACCATTGGTTAATAAAGAGTCTGCTTTGGGCCTATTGCAGTGCAGAACAGAGCAAGGTGGAAATTCCAAGCAGAGATAGAGGAGAAAAGAAGGCAGAATCAGGGAGATGCCATGTAGCTGCCGAAAGAGACAGGCACTGAAACTTTACCTGGTAAGCCACAGCCTTGTGGCGAAACACAGAATAATAGAAATGGGTTAATTTAAGATGTAAGTTAGCTAATAAGAAGCCTAAGCTAATAGGCCAAGTAGTGAGTTAATTAATACAGTTTCTGTGTAATTATTTCGGGTCTGGGCGGCTGGGAAATGCACGAGCAGTCTTGGCCTACATTATAGAGATATTTTCTCAATTGAGATTCCTTTCTCTCAGATGACTGTAAGTTATGTCAAGCTGACATAAAACCAGCCAAATATTGGAGATAGTGCAACATTTAATAGGAAAGTGCGATGCCTCTAGGTCACAATACTATACCTGGGGACTGTGAGCCCTCAGTTTACACTCTCTCTTTCTCTCTCTCTGTCTGACTTCTTGTTTAACAATTTAAGCTCTTACACACACACACACACACACACACACACATGCTTACACCATAATGAACTACAGTCAGGAAGGCTTTGGTCACAGCTGAGGAATGGCAGGTACCAGTCCCTTGATCCTCTAAAACCGTGAGCTAAGTAAGCTTTCTTCTATATAAAGTAGATACTTCAGGCATTTTGCTGCAGTAAGCAAAGTTGTCATTTGATGAACTATGGCCTGCTCGCTGCCTGAGTAAAGCCAACAGCGCTTGCTAGGTTTCTAAGATGTGACCTCGAGAGCTCAGTAGCAATTTTAGCTAACAGTGCTTCCGGCCTCCTGGATAGCAGGTGCTATGTCGGAGGTCACAGATGCTGCATCCTCCTGAAAGATCCAAACCCCTGCTGCGTGTGGCAGAAATGTATGACTCTCTCCTTTTTGGAGGGTAGATGTGGACAGGTGCATCGGCTCCCATGTGGCTGAGTTTAGGATGGAGATTATTATCAAAAGCAAAGTGTAGATGGGAAACATTCAACAAGCCTCAAAAATGACTAGATGTCTGCATCCTAGGGTCCTTACGGATTGAGATCTGTGAACTTCCTGGCCCAGAACTGTCTGGAAAGAGTAGCTTGGAGTATCATCCCATTATACAGAAGTTCAATTTGGAGAAAAATTTTAAGTCACTGAAGTTCGACATTAGAATTTTGTACTTCAGTTATACCCCTCAATATTACCACTGACATTTCTTTCGTCTTTTGTTCCAATAGTCTCTATTAATATGTTTTCCTATTCTGTCTAAACCTTGGTTCACATGCCTCCACAGTACCAAGCCTGAGTCACAGTATATAAACAGTTCTTTCACAGAATCTATTTTCTTGCTTTTTGTGCTTTCCTTTTGGCCCAGTCTGTAACAATAAATCTGCACTAATAAGCTGTGTGCGGTCTCACTTCTGGTCCTGGCTGCCAAGGTTTTGTCTCTTTATTGATTGTGCTATTAGAAGTGAATGGTTTCCAGCCTCTGTGTGATCTCAATAATTGTTTGTCCTTCCTTTTACTAGTCCCAAGTCAGCTCCGTTCCCACATGTCCACCCATGCCTTTCATCCCTGTCTCTTCAATTTGACACTCTCAACAGACTCCTCAGGGGAAGCAGAAAGTATTCCAACCTTTTCCACTTTTCTCTAGGCTCTGCTGAATATTTCCCATTCTCCTCTGCCTTTTCTGTTAACAAGGAGGCCACCTTCTCAGAGATCAGCTCCTTCTCCTGGGCCAACACCTTCTCCTACCCCAACTCTTCCCACAATTCCATTGACCATTTTCCTTGAAGTTAAATACATGTTGTGATGAACTGGAAAATAATTAATGCAAACAAGATCCAAATAAGACCAAGAGACATGGTAGTAACTGATCTAAACTGACAGGATCCATTATGTGGCAATACAATACCTGTATATATACCTGGGCATGAGAATTTCTTTTTTTGACTGGGTAGTGGTGATTCACACCTTTAATGTCAGCACTGAGGAGGCAACAGAGGGAGATCTCTGAGTTTGAGGTCAGTCTGATCTACAGAGTGAGATCCAGGACAGCCAAGGCTATACAGAGAAAACCTGTCTCAAAGAACAACAATGAAAAGAAGAACGAAAAGAAAGAATTTCTTTTCTTGAATTTTCTATCCTGTTTTATCTCACTGAATTTTAGTTTAGGAACAATCTGTGCTCTTATTGCCAAGAACGGCAAAATCAAAAGATTGGGTGAAGAATTAAAGAACAAGTGTCCTGTTTTTTTAAACCTAAATTTCAAATACTAAAAAAGAGGTCCTTCTAAATCCAAGGTTGAAGATAGGAGCAAAAAGATGACCATCATGTGGGTTACTGTATTACAGCTAATCGTGTATACACTGTCTTGGAAGGAATTGGATTTGGGCACAGTCGACTTCACTACATGGTGCAGAGGTACACAGTGAATATGTTCTCATTTTAATTAAAAATCAGAAAGAGAGGGGTAAAAGAGAAATGAATGTTTAGGTCAAAGAAAATGCTTTAGTGTGTAATATTAATATGCTTGTCTGCATATGAAAATGTCAGTGTAAGAAATGTAGGGCCCTCGAGAGTCAGGATGCAGCCCGTGTGTGTGGGCCCAATGGAAGCTGGGAATCCAATTCAGTGTTGTCTAACCCACTGGCCACGGGTTCTCAGGGTTATGGCAAAACTTGATGAGTTTTCTCTTGTCATATTGCTTGTAGAGAGAATGAAAATCTCTGACAAGCATCCATTAGTGTGTCTAAGTGCTGACTAAGATGAAACGTATCTTAAGATATTTCTACAGTTGCTCTCTCAGAGCACGATCTCAGCAGCATACCTGACACAGCAGCTACTGTGACAGGGTCTGGAAGAGAGTCTACTGTAAGAACGACCCACACAGATCCCTGAAAGATGACTCTCACCTGGAAGAGAGTCTACTGTAAGAACGATCCACACGGATCCCTGAAAGATGACCTGGTCCCTGCTGGTCACCAGGAGATGATGTCAGGGGAAGGCTTCATTCTGAGTTCTCTGAAGTCTTCTTAGTGGTCATGACAGAAGTGGCAAGCTCATGATAGGAAGGGACTAGTTTTGCCGAAACCTGAGGGCCGAGTAGTCTAGATAGAGGGAACGGCAGAACAAAATTCTAGAAAAGATAGTTGAATATATCATCAAAAGTCATTCTTAAGGGGTAATATGGGAAGAGAAAAGAAGGGCTAACTAGACAGTTTCTGTTTATAACTCCCCCTTTTCTGAACAGAAACAGCCTGGGAAGCAAGCATTTTTATGGCAATTGTAAAATGATATTCCCTGAGGAACAAAGATGAGTTTAAAGATGAACCTGACATCCCAGAGTCCTCCAGAGCTCACATAGTCTCTGTTCTGGAGCTCAGGCTATTATGCTCAAGGTCTTGTTTCAACAACCAAACCATTCTGTAAAGCAAAATTCATAATCAATTTTTTTTTTTGGTTTTTCAAGGCAGGGTTTTGCTATAGCTTTGGAGCCTGTCCTGGAACTAGCTCTTGTAGACCAGGCTGGCCTCAAACTCACAGAGATCCACCTGCCTCTGCCTCTCGAGTGCTAGGATTAAAGGCATGCACCACCACTGCCCAGCCATACTCGGAATTTTTAAAAGGACTTTGTTACTTGTTAAATTATGCCATAGGTAAGGATGAGGGAATAGACAACATTCAAGGGCCAAGGATCATGTTAATTATATGTTCTTGGTTAGTTCTTTTAAATTTACTTTTATCTTTTATATGTAGAAGTATTTTTGTCCGTGTCCCATGTGTGACCAGAGCCCACAGAGGTGAGAAGAGAGTGCCAGATCCCCTGGAACTGGAATTACAGACAGTTGTGAGTTTCAGTGTCAGTGGTTTTTTTTTTTTTTTTTTTTTTTTAAATCAAACCTGGGTCCTCTGGATTTGCTCTTAACCACTAAGACATTTCTTTAGCACCTCTTGGTTAATTCTTAATAAAAAATTGTGTTTGCTGAAAAATCCTGAGTGAGATTTACTATTGAAAACTGTCCTTAGACCACGCTCCTTAGAGGAGGCCCATGACGGTGTTTTCAACCGTGTACTTTTACTCTCTTGTTAGAGCCCAAGCCACCTGTCCCTTCAGCCATTCTGACAGCATATGCAAGGCTCATTGGAGACAAACGCAAACTGTTCCCAGGATATGGTAGTCTTTACACAACATAGCAATCATAGATTAAAACCAATGGCAGGTCATGACTTAAGGATCAAAGTTAGGTGTCATCCACGAAGCTACAAGCTAGACATGGGGTAGTCTACAAATTGTTCTGTCTGCAATGAGTTCCTCACTTTCCAGTTCAATGATGGAAGTTCCTTTCTCCCTACCCTGATGGTATTGACCCACTCCGCGCTATTCTAACACGTTGTTCATTATTTCCAGCTCACCAGTCCCTGACAGCTTTCTCTTTCAAGAATATTAGCATTCTTAACTTGACCTTTAATTCCTTCCTAGCTCTCAACTTTCAGGATGATTGAACTCTCTAAACATGTTGAGGACTGTCAAAATATTCCACTTTTTGATCAACTGTTTTGTGTCAGGAACAATGTATCTTAGTAATTCTTTCAGAATCCTGAAAGGTCATTATTAGCATTCCCGTCGCACGAGGTTCAAAGTCGCATGCTTTGCTCAAGCCACAGCCTGGGAGAACTAGGATTGGAACTGAGATCTGGCTACAAAACTGCCTGAAAATTACTCTGTCCTAGCAAACATATCTCCAGCTCAGGGTAAACACGTGACAAGGGCCTCAGGCTTAGACAGATTACAAAAACTCTTTTAAGCATTCACATTCTCCTTAGATCATAGAAGTGTAAACAGCCTTCTTCATCTACTGTGAGAGGGATCATGAACACATCTAAAGGGATACATTGCAAGGTATGTGTAGAAGCTTCTCAAGTTTTAAATTTGAAAAAAAATGTATCAAATTACAAAAGGAATATCTTATTTTCTCAATTCACAAGTGATAAATAACAACTATTGTCATGCGAGTCTGTTTAGCTTGTCATAGGAAAAGGACATGTTTATCCATAACTCTGTATCAGCTAGACTATGTTTTTGTAACATTTCTCTTTTAGTTAATATGTCCAGACAGACCCCTCTCTGCCTGTGGACCTTGAGCTGGAGTGTGTTAATTTTATAGAATAAACTGCGCGATGTGAGGACGACAAAGTGCAGACAGGAACTCTGCAGTGCAGGCTCCAAGACGTCAAAACAAGAACACAATCAATTCTTTCTTAATAGCTCAATTGAAATATGAAAATATTGCTTGCGGGCTTTTGTTAGCTTCCAAGAAGAATTTAAGTAAAGTCTAAGAAATATTCTTCTTTTTAAAATTTTTTTTTATTCATTTTATATACCAATCATAATTCCCCTGTGGGGGCCCACAGATGTGGGTCTGCTCTACCTTGACTGAAGGTCAGAGAATTTAAGTCTACTCTTGCTCTTTCAAAGTTATTGACAAGAGGTCTGACTTAAGGCATGGCTACAAACAAGATCTCTTGATGTAGGGTGTGGTTACTTGGTGTTTTGAGTATTGAGATAGCCCACAGAGGTGGATCCATTCCACTCTGACCAATGATCAGGGATTTAAGCATAGCCTTCTTCAAGGATATGACAGAAGGTTTGACCCGGGGAGTAACTGCCTACCGGATGCTTGGTCTAAGGTGTGGTTGCTGCCTGTTCTTCCTAAACAACAGAAACTTAATTCAGGTTATAGTTGCTTGATGTTGCAAGTATTGAAGCAGGTAATTGTATCATGAGGGCCTGCTTGTTGGGGTTTCTGTCCTGCCCAGTTCCCACAGCCGGTAAGTCCCCAAAGAAAATCATGCAGAGGTCTGCAAAGTTATAAACTGATTGGCCCATTAGCTCAGGCTTCTTATTTACTCTTATAACTTATATTAGCCCATTATTCTAGTATATGTTAGCCACATGGCTCAGTACCTTTTTCAGTGGGGCAGGTCACATCTTCCTTCTTCGGTGTCTGCACAGGACTGCAGAAAGAGCTTCCTTCTTTGCAGAATTCTCCTGTTCTCATTGACCTGCCTCTACTTCCTGTCTGGTTGTCCAGCCTATACTTCCTTCCTGGCTACTGGCCAATCAGCATTTATTTAAAACATAATTGACGGAATGCAGACTTGTCCCACACCAGGTAATTGCTATTTGTTCTTTGTATCATGTTAAAGCAGTCTTTTGCCTTCTTCCCCACCCCCTTTTGGACTAGGGTATATAAGCATATGGAAAATACGCACAGGCAAATTCAGTATTCATTGGATTTCCCTCCTGGTTCTATTCTGCATCTCTGTTCATTTTCTTTTGTATCTCTGTTGCTCCTATCTAATATTTCAAATTCATATGCTCCTACCCTGGAACTTGCAAACTTCGTTGAGGCTGGCCCCCAGTATTACCCCTCCCTCCTGTCCTGTCCCTCTCCCCTCCAACTTTGCCCACCCCATCCACTCCTCAGAGAGGATAAGGCCTCTCATAGAGGGGCCTGGCATATGGAGTTGAGGCAGGCCTAAGCTCCCCCCAAACTGCATCAAGGTTGAGCAAGGCATCTCACCATAGTGAATGGGCACCAAAAAGCCAGTTCATGCACTTGGGATAAATCCTGGTTCTATCGCCAGGGGCTCCACAGAAAGACCAAGCTACGCAACTGTCACCCACTCTCAGAAGGCCTAGTTCGGTCCCGTTCAGGTTCCCCAGATGTCAGTCCAGAGTCTATGAGTTCTCACTAGTTCTGGGCAGTTGTCTCTGTGGGTTTCTCTTGCTTGACCCCTCTTGCTCATATAATCCTTCCTCCCTCCCTTCGAATGGATTCTTCTTAACAAGGTATAAAACCTCCTGATCTAGTCTCCTAGGAGCCGACATTGCTAGCTAACATGCCACTTGGGCCAATATTATAAGGTTGGGGCATCAAGTGTAAGAAAGTATTCATTTTTCTGGGGACTATGAAAAACTTCATTAGACGATTTACTCCATCCACGTATTCCACTCCAAGTCAACACAGTCATTCAGCAAAGATTCACACACAATAAGTCTACTATGTAGTGCTTGTTCTAAAAAATTGGCATACTGATAAAGGTGAGGAAGAAATAAAATGGAGGGGAAGGCAATAGCAACCACCAGTAGCATTTCTGAAGGAATTGTCAACAAAATGCTGAAGCACACCATTTCATGCTGGTTGCTTGCTGATTGCCCAACTCTGGTGCTGGGGATGAACCTTGTACATGCCAAGAAAGTGCTCTGCCACTGAGTTATATCCCCAGCTCATATTTTAATAGCAAGACAGGCAACCTCCTGATAGCCAGAGATGAAGTCATCCCTAGTGAAAAATGAAGCCTACAGTCTGCTGTCTTTTATCTCACAGTACTAACCGTTCAGCATGGGTATTCCCGTCCCAAACAAGTAGAACAGGATGAGAATAGTAGGTCTTGCAGGAGGATGTCAACAGGAAAGCTGAGGACAGTTCTGGACAGTTGCATGTTACCTGCAAGACTGTGCGTCTCTCTTCCCCTCTCTTCCCACATGGCACAGTGCTCTGGTAAACAGAAGAGTTTGTCACCTGAAAGCTTACATCTCCAGTCTCCACCAGGACCTGGCAGGATGCTGGGCTGTGCTTGGTGCTCTTGGTAGAACCAGACGGAGTGAATCCATAAGGCGCTTTGGGGATCATGTTGGGATGCTTCCTTCCTCACGACTCCTACACTTCCCTCCTCCCTCTGTTCATTTTCAGACTTGGTTGGGTGTAGGACGACTAATAAAAACCTAGAGGCAGATGTCGGGGTTCAAACTGAAAGATCAGAGAAGCAAAGCAGCCAACCACTAGAGAGCTCTTATCTCTACAAAATCTTTAGACTGAAAAGAGAGCAAGCTCCTGTCTCATCCTGCCTTATATTCCTCTCTAGTGCTGATATTAAAGACTGTACCACCAATGCCCAACCTCTATGGCTAACTAGTGTGGCTGCTGGTATTAAAGGTGTGTGCCACCACTGCCTGGACTGTATAACTGACCAGTGCGGCTAGCTCTATACTCTGATCTTTAGGCAAGCTTTATTTATTAAAACACAAGTAAAATACTACTATAGTTGGGGATGTAGCTCAATGGTAGAGCAAATACTTTGTATTCATAAGGTCTTCGATTATTCAACACCCCCACATTTGCTTACATAGATATTTATTTCTATATTTTATATTTGTATTTATAAATGTGTATTAATATAAATACATATATTAATATATATGTTACATAAAATTCACATTTCTCATTTTATAGCTCATAATTTTACTATAGACACAGTGAAGTACAACTGATGCACTTTTATAAAGCATTTAAAACGTCTTCTGATACCATGTGAAACTAAAAACCACCCTTGCAAGAGATCAAACCAGATTCTAAGAAAGTCACTTTTTCAAACTGGCAAGTATTTTCTTATCATTTCTGTTCTAGCATATTGAGACAGAGATGAAGACACATCTGAGAATCATTGAACGTGTTCTGAACACCTCTCCAGATTGAGGGTGAATGAGGCTGCCTCAGGTCCAGAAGACCCCTCTCCTACAGTTTGAGAGCCGCAACTCTAGGCCAAATGTCAAGGTGGTCATTAGAGCAGGGAGCACATCTTGAACCATTTCGTGTGTTCCAACTTCTCCACTTCTTCGCTTTCCTTCTAACCCTTCCAGGAAATCTGCTTATTTTCAGTTATGCTCGTCAGTGTAGGGACTGGGAGTGAGGAGAACTTGTAGACGATCACACAGCTTCAAGGTCACATAGTATAGATTGTCTGATCTAGCTGGGGCCATGCCAAGAGTTTTTCTCTCAGAACTGCCAATAGGCACAACACTTCTGAAGTCAAGTGTGATTTTGTTTTTGTTTTTGTTTTTTTCACAAACCAATTCTCTAACTATTTGACCATGACTGGCATCCTATAATTTAATTCATTTTAATTCTGATTATTTTTAACCTGGGGTTAGCATCAGTTAACAGGTTGAGGGCTCACTCCCACAAGATAATATTCTCAGTTCAGATTCCGAGTTCAAGGCTCTCTCCTCTGTTGGTCAACCTTCTAGACTAGCCCATGGGTCTCAGGAAGGCACTTTAGTTAGGGTCACCACTTTATTATAAAGGATCCAACTCTGGAAGTACCAAATGGAAAAACTGCGAGGGCCTGATGTGGAGAACTGTGGCAGTTTCTTGCCCTCTGAGGGTGCCACCTGCCAGCTCCTCGGTGTGTTCATGAGCCTACCCACCTCTGGATACCATTCTCTGTAGTTCTTATGGAAGTTTCATTACATAGACAAGATAGATTAAATCTCTGTCCTTTGTTGATTAGTTAAATCAATAGCTCCTGTTCCTCCTAGTAAGTCAGGTATGGGAGAAGGGAGGAGTTCAAACACTTTGTCATGGCTCCTATGATGGCCAGCGCCAATCCTCCCAGTCACTACATAAGCATAAACTCAAATGCAATGGCAAAGGACTTGAAGGACAAAGTGGATACCCTCAGTCAACCAGAAAGTTCCCAGGGCTTTAGAAACTTTGTGTTAGTTACCAAAGACAAAGACCCAGTTCATGTTTCTAACTGTCCTCCCAAAAGACTACCTCCAGGAGACCTTGTGGCTTAACATCCCATAGTAGCTGAAAGTTCTGTCCGGACCTGAGATATGGAACCAGGCAGAATGGGCAATAAGAGGCAGAGGGGAGGAAGCTAGCCAGAAGGTAGGGGCTATGCTCAACAGTTAATTCACACCAAATTGACCTCTCCTCCCTGGGCAGCAAAGATTTCCTGGAAGCATTTGCATCCCTGTGTATCCACGGTGGAGGATCAGGTGATGGCCGGCTCTAATATATCCTACCATTGTATGAAATGGTAGCTTTAGGGTTGTGTTTTGCTCAAAGTGACTCCATTTTACAAAACTGCAATGGCCTTCATTTTTTGAGTGCAAATTCTGTCGTAGAATGAATCTGTCTTTTAAAAAATGTGGTTTTTTTATATAAGATATTTTTAGCATATTCTTTACCTTCCCCCAACTCCTCTGAGACCCTCCCTATCCCTCTACCAGTTCAACTCCTTTCTCTCTCAAAAACAACAACAAAATCAGAACCAAAAAAAGAAAGAAAATTAAAACAAACTAAAAAAAGAAAATTAATCAGATAAAAAAATATCAAAACAGAAGAGCGTGCACACAAAAAAGGAATCAGTTTTATGTTGGACAGCTACTCATGGACATGGGGCCTGCCCCGGAGTGTGGTTGAACCGCCCAGGGTCACTCCACTGAAGAAAACTGATTCTTTTCCCAGCATGCTTCAGCTGCAATTAACTTCCTGATTGGGGTGGGGCTTGTGTCCACTTCCCCTCTCAGAGCTGGGATGTTGTCTGCTCTGACCTGGGCGGGTTTTGTGTC
Source organism: Ondatra zibethicus (assembly GCA_004026605.1). NCBI lineage: Eukaryota > Metazoa > Chordata > Mammalia > Rodentia > Cricetidae > Ondatra > Ondatra zibethicus. Next base: position 74,065 of record PVIU01008136.1, on the reverse strand, counting down.
TGCCGTCACACAATTTCTGGGAGTCATCACCACCTCTAACTCCTACGGTTTCTGCTTCCTCTTCCATGTAGGATCTCTGAGTCTCGAGGGAAGGGGTTTGATAAACATCTCATTAGGGCTGAGTGCTCACTGTCCAGTTGCGGGTCTGTTTGTTAATTGTCACTCGCTGCCGTGGTTCTCAACCTCCCTGAGGCTGCGACCCTTTAATACAGGTCCTTTGTGGTGGTCCCCAACCATAAAATCGCTTCATCACTACTTCATAACTGTAATTTTGCTACTGTTATGAATCACAATGTAAATATCTGAGATGCAGGAGAGCTGATATGTGACCCCTGTGAAAGGGCTGTTTGATCCTTCCAAGGGGTCATGGCCCACAGGCTGAGAAACACTGATCTACAGCAATAAGAAGCTTCTCTAATGACGTTTGAGGATGCCCTGATCTGTTCTAGCCTAGCGTGGCAGCTGTGGTTCCTAGTAGAGAGAGGTTCTGTGGTTGGCAGAGTCACAAGGACTCGAGATGGGCTAAGCCCTAGCCTAGTGTGACAGCTGTGGTTCCTTGGTAGAAAGTAAATCTATGTCTTATTTGTAAAAGTAAATATTTACCATCTGTCCAGCATGAAGGATGACATAAACTTAAATATATTTATTATGTTAATAAATATAATGTGAACTTAATAATTCAGTGAGGAACACATGGCATGTGGGTATGTCAAACCTCATCAGAGAGGTAAGTCCACACACTGAGCCAATCACACAAAGGGTACCTGTCCCTGGCGTGTGCCGCACCCACCAGACCTGCCATGACAGCATGTTGTGGTGCATGCGGCATGGGACCCACAGATGATGACCAGGGGACCATGTCTCTAGTATTTCAGTGCCGCACCCATCCTTCTGCTGATGTGGTTCCTCAGGCAGCTCTGGGCCTTGCTATCTCTCCCCTCCCCTCCCCGAGCCCAGAAACTGCCTCCTTCAACAGCCCCGTGGTAGGGTTCATTTATATCTAATTTTGAAAGCTGTATTATCTTGCCTGTGCCTGGGACCTGATGAGGGAGGCCTGTTCAATGTGAAGGATTTCTGGAGCACCGGCGAGGCTGTTTCTGCCTTACCGGAGAGTGGAGCTTCCCAGCAGGGTTTGGGTGCTTAGCAGTACGTAAGAACAATTCGTTTGGAAAAGTGACCCAAATGCCCACACTACGCAGCTGCTACTACTGATCTACAGTTGCTCTGGATAATGAGTGGGGGTTTCCCCAGCTGCCAGTCTCCGGACGGCCCTCCTAAGCCAAACAGGCAGTCTCCACAAGCAATACTTTGCTCTTAGCTTCTGGGGTGTGGGTTGCAGCGAGTATCCTCTGTTCTCGTTTCTCCCCGGAACACCTGTCTGCACAATCGTGCTAACAAATCTGACTTTGACCGGGCTGTGGTGGCGCAAACCTTTAATCCCAGCACTCAGTAGGCAGAGGTAGAGGCAGGCGGATCTCTGTGAATTCGATGCCAGCCTGGTCTACAGAGTGAGTTCCAGGACAGTCAGGGCTACACAGAGAAACCCTGTCTAGAAAAACAAAACAAAACCAAACCTTACTTTCAAGTGCTATGCTGGATCCTGTTATGGTGGCCAAAACTGGGGTGGGAGTGAAACATCTTTAATTGGTGGGGAGCTGTACTGAGGTATGGAATCCAGAAAACCATTGTTTCGAGTAGTGCTAGCTGAGATGCCACAGTTTGGATGTCCACAGCTGCCAGCCTTAGGAACTACTGGTGGGTGTTTTCTGAGGCTGTTACCCTCCAGCAGTATAGACTCTGGCTTGCTATCCTGGGGTGATATTCTTAACATTTTACCAAATGTTGAAATCCAATTAACTTTCTCATGGGCTGATATTTTTTTTGACAGAATGTCAGTATTGTGTTGTTTCTTCAGCACGGGTTTTCTCTATAGCACTTCTTTATTCTTCTCTATATGAAGCTCACAGCCTCTTTCCTGTGTTCCCTTGCCTCATGAAATCTGACATCCTAGCATACTGGATGCACAAAACAATTTGGTAGGTCACTGGAGAATCTGAACCTCATTTTCAGTTCTGGCAAAGTGAAACATATCTTCCACGAGACAGAAGGGCCTTGGTCTGCTCTCTAGCCACGAGGGAACTTCAGCATCTAAAACCGCTGTTCACCCCTCTCGTGTCTGAGAACAGCAATGAGACCCGTGCGTCTTGGGTGAGTAAACCAGGGAAGATGCAGGATTTGACACAGATGAGGGAGATATCGCCAGGCTGCAGGGCTCACCATAAGAGTTGATTTTCTGGAGACATTTAATTTCAGGCTGCTAACTGCTAGTGCAGAATCTATATAAACACCTTGACCAGAAAGGATACTGTTTGGAAATGTTCAGGGGACTTTGTTTTGAGAAGATCTGCTTTACTATTGTGTTCAAGCGACTGGGTTGAGCAATCTTCCATACCTTGTTTTACATGATGCTGTAAAATCCCATCTTCATCTCTCCTGGAAGCACCCATGCCACCCTGTTGCTCCTACTGCCACGCTTCCGTCGCTGAACATCCAGACTTGCCTTCTTAGACTACTAAGCTCTCACTCCTGGCCTTCCCCATTCCCTTCCCATTAGCTGTATCTAGCCTCCAGTACTCAGGTTAGGCTGCTTTACATATGCAGCACTTACAAACAGTTCCCCAAACTCAGGTGCTTAAATGAGAAAGACTTCATTGTTCCCTCTAGCTGTGTGGTGAGAGGCAAACTGTGGCCTCTTTCCACACACTTTTTTTTGTCATCCTGGGCTCTAGCTTAGTGGAGTTTCTATTGTAAACACTGGCCGAAGAAAATGGAGGAGACAGCGAACCCCAGGGCTGCTCGCATGACACCTGTCGCTCCTGTGCCGCCAGGAACTGCAAATGTTGTGTCAGCCAGAAATAGTATCATCCTCCCCTTAGGAGGGACCTTGAATATTTTTGAGCAAATACAGACTCCACCAAATGTACTCCTCTTGCTGAAGCACACTTGCATGCTTTCTGTGTCAACACTCTTTCTTCCAACCAATCCAGATCTGTTCATCTCTGAGGCCTGACTCCAGCTCTTAGCCTACTGTGTAAGATAGGATTGTGTGTGTCATCCTTAACTGTACCAGGACACACATCCTTCCCTTCTTCACTGGACCACCATGTTTTCTCCCTTCATCCAGTTCTCTTTGGCATTTGTCTGTTTTTGTTTGTTTTGGTCCCCTACCCATCCTAGCCCCTCCCTCTTTTCTTTCTTGCCCCCCTTTCTTTCTGGGTCTCATGCTGCAGGTGACCTTGAACTGAGCCTCCTGGTTCTGCCTTCCAAGTGTTGGTGTTGTGACCATACCTGGCTATTACTTCAAAGGCTTTCATTGTCCTGTTGTCCTCGTGGTTGGCATTCTCCTAAGAATTCTTTTAATCCTATCCTTCTTTCCCTTTCCTTACTGCTACTCTATGTTATTTGTTATTATTATTGAAACAGTAACCAGCTGTGTAGATTTTTCTCTCTCTCACACAGATTCACGTGCATCATCAGCATTTCTTCTTCTTTCTCGTTTCAGAGCAAAAAGCAGCTTTTTTTCTCCCTTCCCAAATGCTTTTGCAAGCTTCCCTTTCCTACAGCTCCCCTCTGAGCTCTGCCCCATTTGTTTATTTTTTTCTCTATTAAAAGGGCATCTCTTCCATTTCATTAGCTTTTCCCACCTGGTCTATGGACTGGCTCCAGCTGTCCTCACAGACACCCTTTCAGCTCCCCATGCCAGCTTCTCGAAGCCTCTTTATATTAGGAGCGCTCTCGTCAACAGACTGGCCAGCTGCTTAGTGTGGCGTGCTAATCTTTCTTCTTTAGTCATCCGCCACGTCTTTAGCTGCCTCAAGGAGAAGGATAATTATCTGATGTACCATAGACATGACGTACAACAGCTAGGACATTCTTACTAAAATTCCCACAGGTCACCAGCTCTCTGAGCCACACCCAGTCATTTTCTGTGTTCTCAGCACTGTCTTCAACTCCTCAAAGCACCAACTACTATGATTCTAATGAGTGGTCTTCCCCTGTACATTTGTAACCTTCTACGTTGACACCCCAAGCTCCTCAGTCCTCTCCAACAGACTAAGGCACTTGGCTTCTTTTATTTCAGACTAAATTTTATCTATTTTTTATTTATTCATTTACTTACTTGCTTTTTTATTTTTTTATTTATGTGGATTTTGTTTTTTTTTTTTTGGAGACAGGGTTTCACTGTGTAGCTCTGGCTGTCCTGGAACTCACTCTGTAGACCAGGCTGACCTCAAACTCACAGAGATCCACCTGCCTCTGCCTCCCGAGTGCTGGGATTAAAGGTGTATGCTAGGGGCTGGAGAGATGGCTCAGAGGTTAAGAGAATTGACTGCTGTTCTGGAGGTCCTGAGTTCAATTCCTAGCAACCACATGATGGCTCACACCCATCTATAATGAGATCTGGTGCCCAGAACACTATATACATAATAATTTTTTTAAAAAAAGGTGTATGCTACTAGCGCCCAGCTTATTTTGAACCAAATTTTTAAAAAGTTTGTGAGAATATGCAGTTCCTACTGATAGGAAACCAGAGCTGCACAGAATGATCATCCACATGGCCTAGACTGTATTTCTGCTTATTTTATAAGGGCCCAAACAGATGCCAGAGTGGCAGCAGAGGTGCCTGAAGGTGCTTGACTAGGAACTTTGCAGATTGACCATGTTATTGTGTAACTTGACGAATGGGAGATCTGAAATTGGAGGGGAAGCGAATAAGACACACGTGAAGACCAGAAGTCCGATTTCAAACTACACTTCAGTGTCAAGTAAGAGGGCTTATAAATATCTGACCAAATCTCAGAGGAGACAGACCGAGACTGCTGCTGCTTCCGTCTTTGGCGCATACCGACAGCTCACCAATGCAAAGGGCAACCAGGTTCCTCTGAGCAAGCAAACTAATGGCCTGTGGACAGTTTCTGTGAGTGCCAAGAAAAGGGGTTAAGCTCTGGGGAACCAAAGCAGTTATTTCTGACCTAGGGGACAGTTCTTCTAACCTTGGGCTAAAACATTGTCACTGGAGTCTGAGCAGCCTGATAAACTAATTCTGTTCAATGGGCGCCTTTGCTGTTCTTCAACAGATGCTACCCCTAGAAATGTCGGACAGGTTAAAAGTAAGACAAGGCACCTTTGTTTCAAGATATTTTTAATCTCAAAGGAGCCCTTTGTTACTGTATACAGTTTAACCTTAACAACGATAGCTATCACTGAGATTACATATTTAATTACCATATGTTAGAAAGTTAGAAAATGGGTCCACCTTCAAAGAACTATTGAGAAGAACAGACTCAATTTGCATTTAAAGGAACATAAAAGAGGTTCCTTAAAAAATTGTACTCTCAAGGCTGAACAAGTATAGTATTCTTCCTCGTCAAAAACAAACCCAGAGACTTTTCAAGCAAGAGCATCTCAGCTTAGTAAATTCCACAGTACAGGTTTGTTATTTCTCCAGTTGGCACTGATGTTCAGTGAACTGCAAATTCATTTAAGGCTGTTGTAAATCACAATATTTACTTTTAATCATGGTGTATTCTCTCTATCAAAGGGACTACTAATAGCATACCCCCATGTTTATGAGGTCAAGTTGAAAAAGACTTTCCTTTGAATGCTGAAAGGAATCTTCGGGTGTATGCCCATGTGTGTGTATGTTCATGTGTGTTTCTGTATATGCGTACGTGTGTGTACGTGTGTGTATGTGTGTATATGCCTGTATACATGTGTGCGTATGCGTGGTCTCAAACTCTCTATATGAGAGGATAATCTTGAACCCTTCAGCCCCCTGCACCACTATCTACAGTCCTCTGAAAGAGGTTTTGAACTTAAATGTTCAAGGTCTACTGATCTATTTGAACTTAATGTATCAACTTGATGTAGAATTTGTAAAGAAATCAGTTTTGCACCACGGTTTCTTAGCTATAAAGACAAGCCTTTCTTTGTATCACACAATGAATTTGTAGGCACTATTTGTACCAGCTCAAGAGTTAAAGAACTTTTTTTTTTCAGGGGGTGGCAGCATTCGTGTTTATTCCCAGCATTTGAGAGCAGAGGTAGGAGGACCTAAATCATGACCCAGAGACTTATGATTAGTTATGAATGCTCAGCCTAGCTTAGGCTCCTTCCTGCCAGCTCTTATAACTTAACCTCTTTTTCTCCCTCTACACTTTGCCTTGGGGATTTTTACCATTCTTTCTGGTATGCCATAGTCTATGTCTGATGACTGGATGGCCCTGGGAGTCTCTCTTTCTCCACCATTCTCTCCTCTCTTCTCTCTCCAGCCTAGATTTCTCCTCCTCCTATTCTCTTTGCCTGCCAGCCCACCTAATCCTTTCTTTGCCTAGTTTTTGACTGTTCTGCTTTTTATTAGACCAATCAGGTGCCTTAGGCAGGCAAGGTGAAATAACAACATGTCTTTTCATAATTAAATTGTATAAACAATTGTAACACACCTTTATACAGTTAAATATTCCACAAGCCTGGTCTACACAGCAAGCTCCAGGACAGTCAGAACTATATAAAGCAGTGGTTCTCAACTTGTGGGTCTCGAACCCTCTGCATGATTAAATGACCTTTCATGGGAGTCACATATCAGATATCCTACATATCAGATATTTATATTACAATGTATAACAGTAGTAAAATTACTGCTATGAAATAACAATGAAAATAATTTTCTGGTTGGGGATCACCACAACATGAGGAATTGTATTAAGGGATTGCAACATGAGGAAGGTTGAGAGCACTGATAGAGTCCGTGTCTCAACAAACAGAAAAACAAAACAAAACAAAAACCAATTTTAACTCACAGAGATCTGTTTGTCTTTATCTCATGCCTGACTAAACACATTATGTGTGTGTGTGCATGCATGTGTGTGTATGTGTGTACCACAGCACCTGTGTAGAAGTTAGAAGAATTCCCCCTTCCACCGTTTGAGTGCCAGGGAACTCAGGTTGTCAGCCATGGCTTGGTAGCAGATTCCTTTATACCCTGGGCCATCTTGTCAGCCTTCAAGTGCTTTTAAATGGGAAGTCTCCCTCCTCAACTCCCTAGGCAGAGAAACATCTAATTTTAGAACAACATTGCAATGTTTAAACAAAACCTGGAAAAGAAAACTTTTAACTCCAAAAGGAAACTTCATATCTAATAAAATATCACAGTAGTTGTGCAGCCTCTTGCCCTTTATTAGCAGAATAGCTTGGATAACCCGGCTATTCTGAGTCATCCCAGGTATAGCATAAAAAGAGAAAGATGTGGGAATGTGGATGCCTCTCTTCCAATGGTCCCAGCGCAAACATTCCCAGAAAGCAGCTATTTTGACCCTCTAAGAGATAGACTGCCATTCTAGGGATGGAAAAATGAATTTCTCTCCATGGCTACCAAAGCTCTCTCAATACTTTAGGATGTAGACTTTAAGGTCTGGAAAGACACCATTTAGTTTCTATGTTCTTTATTTTAAAGGTGAGAACCTAGGAACGGGGTGTAGATCAGAGCCAGATGACTTCTGTAACAATGTAAGACCCAGGTTTCATACCTAGACCTTACATACATACGTACATAAACGACCCAACAAACTCCATAAAACAAAGAAAGACTACACTCCCCGCAAAACAAAACAAAACCCAGAGTGAATAAAAGACAGTTGTAAGATGCGCCAATACTATTCTAAGTCATAGTGAAAGCCAAACAGAAATTCAAGTCCTTTCCTAAAAGTGATACATCAAAAACTAAATACAAAAAGTCAAATTGAATTATATATGCTTAGAATCCACCCGGTGGTATTCACTTAGCTGGGGAACCAGAGAGGGACGTCATACATACAAGCAAGGTCAAGGCTATCTACAATTACAACACAACCATGTTTGTCAGCTCTGCATATCCAGAGGAAGTTTTCACCTGCCTGTAGGGAGAACATAAAGAATCCACCTTATACATTTAATCAGTGTGTGTGTGTGTGCGCGCGCGCGTGCCCTTCCAGCTATTCTTATCTGCATTACAGTTTCTTTATTTCATCAAGTGTTTATGCATCCACATCTTCGTATTAGACACTCTGTTAGAGCATTGGAGACTACAGTTAAGAAGGGGGAGATCTATTGCTTCGGGGGCGATGGGATACTGTACTCAATTGATGATGAATCCCTAAAACATCCCAAGTACAGAGACTTCTAATTGGTCAGGTAGGTAACCTGATGTAACCGGTGTGTGCTTAGCCTGCACACAAGGTTACAGCACCTAACAGAACAGAAGCACACAGCACACTTCCTTGCTCTGGGCCCCAGGGTGCCTCTTCACCGTGGCCTCAGCCCCGCCTAGCGTCGCACGTCAGCATGCGGGCCACTCCCCTGCGCGCTGGTTGGGTCCCAGCGACATGATGAAACTTCCCGCACGCGTTACAGAAGCCGGCAGTTATAAGGTAAGAAGCAGTCCCTGCCGCTCCTGTTGTGGCTGCGCAGCCTCCGCTCCCCCTCCTCTGGCCCTGGCCGCTAGCGCGAAGGTAAGCGGGACTCAGATGCTAGGCGCGGTGCGCTCTGCACGCCCAGTAGGCGGGAGGATGTTCTCTCCGCTCGTGCACGCGTGTGCTAAACACACGGGCCCCGCGCGGGACTGATGCTGCGATGCAGCGGGTGCCAGGGCGGGGCTGGCGCGGGGCGATTGTTGCGCACCTGGGACTGAGCAGGCCAGGAAAGCTCTCACAAGAGCGAAGTGCCTCGTGGAGGCTGGGCTGCTCTAGACAGGACACAACGGTGGCCTTAGTCGGGACATCATAAATGCTATTATTTTTTACTGTATGACGTCTGAGCCTGGGAAACTTCGGCAGTCCGAGGGCCTTGCCAGGGACCCGCTGGAAGCCTGCACCAGCCACGGTTGCGCACCCCAGCCTAGTGCTGGGGCCTGGTTGTCGCAGGACCGAGGCTCTTCCTAACTCTAGAGCCAGGGTCTCTAGGGTTGACTGTCTAGATCCGGCTCACTGAGCTCCCACCCACCTTGCTGCCTGTCTCCCTCCCCCCACTCCAGCTCCATACTTCCAAGACCGGCCAAGAAGCCATCTGTTTAAGGAGACAGGCGGTCAAGTGCAGAAAAAGGCAAAGGAATTTGCTTGCTTTTTCTAATAGCGGGTAGCTATTCACAGGCCTGGTTTCAGATTAATGTAACTTTTAAATACAAGGACAGGCTTTATTTTTCTTGGCCTGTGACTTACAGTTCTTAACAGTTAACTCTTATCGCTGATTGATGCCAGTACTATAATATTAATTAGAAGTAAGACTTGCATGTCCACAGGTTAATTATTGAGATCTTCAAATAAGGAGATCTGTTGAAGTTTAGGTAGATTTTCTGTTCAGTGCACTGCAGAGGCGCTGACCAGCCGTGGAGCCTCACGACAGGCACTTGCATGCACTGACCTCTAAACACATGCTAGTCTGAACAGAGATGTGTTATTAACTGTGAAATACATAAGATTTTAATTTTGAAAACCGAACGCTTGATATTTTAGTTGTGACCCTTGTGTTTAACGTCTGAATTATTCCTCCAGCCTGGTTTTAGTGATTTAGGGAAGGTAATGTAAAATATAATTAATTTTTATTATTTTTTATTGATTATTTTGTTTGAGATATGTCGTGTTAAGGTACATTTAAATTTTATTTCAGTGCTTTCTTTTGCCTTTTTGATGGGGTTTATTAGTATATTAAAATTGCACACACGGCTCACATTCCCACTGTACAACACTGTTATAGAAGTTAACAAGGGAATTTGGACAATCACAGGGACAAAAAACAGTGAGGAAAATGGAGCAAAGGAGGGCCTCTCCCTGCATAGAAGACTGATTCCAGTTATAAAACAAAACAAAAAAGTTTGAATTTCCTTATTCCTGCTGAAGGGAGGTATTTTAAACTTCTCTTTCCAATTATAAGTGCCTGGCTTATGTTTGTTGTAATAGACAGCTCATTAAAGAGCCTTAAGACCTAGGTGAATGACTTCCTGATCATCACAATTGATTTTCAGAGTGCACTGCAAGCCCACTTTTCTTTCTTTTTCCTCCTTTTATTGTTTTTGTTGTTGTACGAGACAGGGTTTCCCTGTAGCTTTGGTGCTGTCCTGGAGCTCACTCTTAAACCAGGTTGGCCTTGAACTCACAGAGACCCACCTGCCTCTGCCTCCCGAGTGCTGGCATTAAAAATGTGCGCCACCACCACTCATACAATATAATTGGAATACAGTTCCCTCCTACTCTCAGTTCCTCCATATCTTCTCTTCCATCTAGATCCACTCCCTTCCTGTCTCTCATTAGAAAAGAACAGGTTTCTAAGAGATAACAAAAATAATGAAATAAAATATAATAAGATAAAACAAAAACCGTCATATTGAAGTTGAACAACACAAGCCGACAGAAAAATAAAAGAGTTCCAAGAGAAGGAATCGTTTACACATTTAGCAGTGCCATAAAAGTACTGAACTGAAAGCCGTAATGTGTATGTACAGGACCTGGTGCAGACCTGTGTAGGTTCTGCGCATGCTGCTTCCATCTCTGTGAGTTCGTATGAGTTTTGCCCACTTGTTTTAGGGGCCTTGTTCTCCTGGTGTCCTCCGGCCTCTCTGCCTCCTCTTCCACAGGGTTCTCTGAGCTCTGAGGGGAGGGATTTGATGGTTAAAGCTGTGTGATTAACCCACTTTTCCTTGGCATTGAGTCAAACATTGCGTATTAGCAGCCATCGCTCCTAAATCTGGATTTTCCCCCTGAATGTCCAAACCAGACCCACCCTCGACCACTTGCACAGCGTTGTGGAAGGAACTGCACACGCTTGGACTTTGTCCTCAAGTTGCTTTGCTAGATTCCATTTTTTTAAATCTTTTGAGCTTTTTTATCTTTTTACTTTTTTTGCTCAAAGTACATCAAAGCTTTGATACAGATTGAATACTTTCGAAGGGCTGTTCAGAGTGGCTGAGGTGAGCATGTGTATTTTAGGGCGTTTGTTCCAGATTATGTTGCCGTTTGTTACATATTTGCATTTTATGTAGATACAGTATTATTTCCTAGTTGGAGATTCTTTATTAAACTATTTTGAACTAGTGATATTCATATGATATATTTGCAGGCATTGCTTGCTTCCTGACCTACAGGGATCTAAGTTGCCCATTCCCCAATGCTGCTTCATCTCTATGTATCCCAACTATTTTGCTCACTAACCAATGCAACTTTGAGATAAATATTTGAGAATATTTTTGTCATTGAGGATATTTTGATACTCAACTTTTCTGTAGTTGAAACTACACCTCATGTAGCACAGGATGGCCCTGAACTCCTGACCCCCAAGTGCTAGGATGATGTACCACCACACCTAGACATAGCAAATATTTTGTATCCTCAGTCAGCTTAAAATGGTTGTTGGGGTATATGATATCAGGCTATTTTCTTATTCTTCATCACATTTAGATGTTAAGTTAGAGGTTGTGGCATGCTTAAGGAGATGTATTAATACCACATGCTATTTATTCCCTTTCTATTTGGTCTGCAGAAAGTGCAAATAAAGCAAGGGTATTTAATTGTAGAGGCTGTCCTAACATGGAGAACCTCCCACATATTGGGGTTTTCTTGAGATTCTCAACTGGAGAATGCTGAGGTTGGGATCCCTCCTAACTCAGAGCCAGCCAAGTCTGCCATTGATCTTGGGAATGATCCCGGGCTTCAGAGACACAATGTGACCTGGGTGTTGTTGGGTGTAACTCCCTCCAGCTTTGGCTGGCTGCTAAGTTTATGTATCTGGTTGAATATAAAGATCATCTGTATTTTTTTGATATCTGTAAGCAAACTAAGTCATTCTTATCTGCCAGCCAACCTAAAGGAAAATTGCTGTAGATAAAGATGGTTCGTGTCCAGTTTTTGGAGAGACCTGTGTAAGTTTCTGGAATCAAGAGTTGATCACTTATTGAGAACCCCCTGCTTTTTTCCAGAGCGCCTGCAGCTCTCCTGCAGAATGTGTGGCATTTGGGCTCTCTTTGGCAGCGATGACTGCCTTTCCGTGCAGTGCCTGAGTGCAATGAAGATTGCGCACAGGGGGCCAGATGCATTTCGTTTTGAGAATGTCAATGGATACACCAACTGCTGCTTTGGATTTCACCGGTTGGCCGTGGTTGATCCCCTGTTTGGAATGCAGCCCATAAGAGTGAGGAAATACCCTTATCTGTGGCTCTGTTACAACGGTGAAATCTACAACCACAAAGCGGTAAGCAGGCTGAAGCTGGGGGCGGCTGGCTGTAATTAAACCTCCGTTGTGGTGCTCGTGGTGTTCACGTTTTGTGTCGTGCTCCTTGCTTTAACTTTTCTGTGTTCTTCCCTCATTTGCCCTGGTCCTGTAGGTATATAGAACACTGACACAGAAAGGCAAAATGACTTAGATTTGGGGATGCCAACTCAGGTTTTTTTTTCTATTGCAAGTTTTAATATTTGTTAGGGCTGTGTTAGGTGACAGAGGTGCAGCAGTAAAAGGGTGGTTGGGTCTATACTGCAGTGGAGCTTCTTCTATTAGGAGACAGCCCCTGTGTGTACTGTGAACTTTCTGAAAGAGCACGTGGAGAGTGAAGCGGACGTGAGAGCTGTTTCCAGGAAGCCTGGATCGGGACAGTTGCCTGAGGAAGCCAGACTTAAACCGAGACCTAATCGGCAGAGAGCACTGGGCACAGCTGGGAAGAGTGTTTCACACGGGAGGGGACGGCATGCGCACACTCCTGGAGTGGGAAGCAGCCTGGGATAGAATGAATGAGTACGGGAAAGGAGGGGTGGGAAAGAGTCAGCTGGCGAGTCATTCCAAGGGCAGCGGCAACCAAGGACTTGAAGGAGGGATAGAATCGCAAAGCTGGGAGGTGATGATATTTGTAGCATTATGTAACACGGCCACTGAGATTTATTTTGTTCCACACTTAGCAGGGGCCAAATGGTAGAAAGGCGGCAGAGGTGATGAAGTCTGTTCAGTAAGACTTGGCAGTATTAAAACGGAAACAGCTGTCTACTCTGGTGCCTTGGGGCGGGAGTGGGTGAGGGGTAGAAATGTTGATCCCAGAAGCCAGACATGATATGAGCCTCTCAATCCAGGATTATTTGACTAGTTTTTCATAAGGAAAAAAATTAAATCTGATTTACGAGCTTGCACAAATATAATTCCTTGCTATATTTGCAAGTTCGTTAACCCCTTCCGCAACCTTGAATTGCTTCAGAGAAATGTGCGTGAAAACCGATAATTGTTACTCTCTGCCTGTATTTATTTTATCTCTCTTCAGCCTGCACATTCTTTTTAGGCTGAATTATTCTAGTATGATACATCATAATACTTTTTCTCTAAACCGTGTAACCATTTGTTTCTTAAGAATTAGAACATTCTCCTAGCTAACATTAATAGCAAACTTAAGACTATAACATCTAATATCCAATTCAAGTTTCCCCAAGTGTCCCTGGACTACATTTAGCAACGTTTATTTTGATTTTGTTTTGCTTTCCTTATTACTTTGTGTGTGTGTGTGTGTGTGTGTGTGTGTGTGTGTGTGTGCGCGCGCGTTGCGCATGTGCGCTCTCGTGCATACATGTTTTTTATTTTAGGGCAGATTTCTGTCAAGGTTTAGGCATTTGATTATGATGTTTCTTGGTAAAATTTGAAATTTCTGTGCCTATTCTTCACAGGTAGGGTTTCTATCCTAGCTGTTGGTTGATCTCATTCCTGAACAAGAGTTTTTATTTGCCAGTTTGCTTGCTTGTAGGAACACTTTCAAAGTAGGATTCTTAGCTGCGCCGTTAGTCAATTAGCACATATAAAAATCTGTCATATACAAAGCTAAATACTTGGGAGATGATTCATGGTCAAGAGGAAAGTTAAGAGGAAAGGAGTGAGGTGGGAGGGATTCAGGTATCATCAAGTCAGGCCAGTACTTGAGACTAGTAGGTTGCCCTGTGAACACGAAATAGGCTCTGCTGACCTAGGAAACAACAAAGATAGTCCCATGCCAGTGTGATTCCAGGGAGGTGGCAGGGTCTGGCTGTTGTACAGGAGTTAGAATTAGTACTTGGGAATTGATAGTCAAGCAGTTTCTCCTTTTTGAATAAATTACCATTGGAAAAGAAAGTGGAAGTGATACCAATCATTTGCAAATGCTTTAGGGTGTTTCTACCCAGAGAGGTAGCTTTTCAAACCCCACCTCTGTGAGCTAGGATTACCTTGGTGGTCCCAGTTGGGAAGAGTGGCCAGATGGCAGTGTTGTAGAGGCAGCAGCAAAAGCCTATGTTTTGACAGTTCTGTGCTTGCTTTACACAAAGGACCACATGTTAGGGATGGAGAGACCTGAGGCATGTTTTCAGGTCATACATATGCATTTCAGTGTCCTTTTTGAAAATTGAAAACAGTGCAAGTCGGAAGTGGGCATGTGAGGACTTCTTTGGTGGCGTGCTAGTGTAGCTAGTGTAGCTGCCTCAGAATTTGGACGCAGCTCCAGCTTCTTCACTTTGCCAGAGGTGATAGTGAAAGGCTCACTGCCTTTCTGTGGGCTTCGGAGCTGATGATAAAGCCCGTGATCATTGTGTCTGTCACAATGTAACGTCAATGTCACCGCTGTCCAGGAAGGTCTGGATGTTGTCTAGGGACAGCAGCTTGGGTTTGGACTGTGTCATTGTAATGGAATCATTTATTTGGCAGCAAAAAGTGGCAACAAGGAGTAGCAACTCGTTTGTTCTTTTCCTGTATATTTTCAAGGTAAAAGGCAGTAAATCACCTGCAGATTATTGTTTGGGGGCTAGGGTCCTGGAAGCAAAGGATGACTGCGTATGTAAAGGTACATGTGTAACCACATGGTGCCCTTGGACCCCTTCATGTGTCACTGCTCTGATGCCTTCCCACAGTATCCTGTTTACAGAATGCAATCTTTATTGTCCTGGGTTCCGCCTTTGTGCTGAAGAATTTAAAGAATTGCGAGTTGAGACAAGGCAGATTTTGATAATGCCACGGTTTCCTTTTAACCATAAAAGCACATGGGTTGAATACAGAACACAGAAATTCCAGATCAGGGTTATCAGCGGGTGCATAGGATGCTAACATTTTGTTTGCTCTGCTTCCTAAGCTGCAACAGCGTTTTGAATTTGAGTATCAGACCAATGTGGATGGCGAGGTTATCCTGCATCTCTATGACAAAGGGGGAATCGAGCAAACCATCTCGATGCTGGACGGGGTGTTTGCGTTCATCTTGCTGGACACTGCCAACAAGAAAGTGTTTCTGGGCAGAGATACCTATGGAGTCAGGCCCTTGTTTAAAGCCATGACAGAAGATGGATTTCTGGCTGTGTGTTCAGAAGCTAAAGGTAATCATAGAGTTTTATTATTCTGGGTTTCTGTTTCTTCCTGGATCATATTGAAAATTCTATAGGTGTCAATCAAAAATTTTACAAATGACTAGTAGATGGATACTCAGTGTGAAGAGGATTTGAAATCCTGACCACCTGTCTCCTGCCCTTCCTTCCTTCCTTCCTTCCTTCCTTCCTTCCTTCCTTCCTTCCTTCCTTCCTTCCTTCCTTCCTTTGTGTTTGTGTGCGCGCTCACTCATGCATGCATGTGCACATGTAGAGGCCAGAGACATGAGGGTGTCTTCTTCTATCACTCTTCACCTTAATGTTTTTGGAGGTTTGTGGTTGCCATTGTTCTTGTTTGTTTGTTTGTTTTGTCTCACTGTGTAACCCGGACTGTCCTGGAACTCACTATGTAGCCCACGAAGGCCTAGAGCTCATACATAGTCCTGCTCTGCCCCCTGAGTATTGGGATTAAATGTATACACCACCATGCCTGGCTCCATCTTAAGTTTTGAGGCAGAGTCCTTGACTGGACTTAGAGCTCACTGATGTCACTGATTGAGCTAGCCTGGCTAGCCAGTGGGCTCCAGGACTCCGCCTGTCTGCCCCGTCCTGCCCTCCCTGCACTGGACTTAGAGTTGCAGAATACTGCTACCAGACTTTGCATGGCTACTGCGGATCTGAACTCGGATCCCCATGCTTGCTTGGCAGGCACTTTATAGACCGGGTATTTCTGCAGCCCCTGTCCCTTCTGGCCACCAGGAGGTGAGCAAGTTTCTTCTGCATGCAAAATAGTTCTGCCATGGTTTACAGATAGAGCCAAGTGACCATGGACTTGGTCACCGTGACCCAAATACTTAAGCTAAAAATAAATATTCCCTTTAAAATGTTTTATCTTGGGTATTTTTTCACAGCAACAGATACTTTGCTAACACACATAGCATTTTCTGGCAGCAAATTTGATAAGCATCTTTTTTCTCAACTAGATAGCAAGTTTTCTATAATGTATCCTTGCCATTTTTGAATCCTTTGCCACTTAGTTTTCAGATTTAACATTGTTTGAAATAGGATTTTTTTAAAGATTTATTTATTTATTATGTATGTATGCTTGCACGCCAGAAGAGGGCACCAGATCTCATTATAGATGGCTGTGAGCCACCATGTGGTTGCTGGGAATTGAACTCAGGACCTCTGGAAGAGCAGTTAGTGCTCTTAACCCCTGAGCCATCTCTCCAGCCCCCTTGAAATAGGATCTTGATCTGTTAAAGGATCCTCAGCTCACTAATTATAGTTTGGTTTGTCAACAAGCAGCCCAGGGCATTGTGCATCAGTTACCTAGAGTCCTGTTAGAGAAACCTAGCAAAGAGAATACAAAGCGGGATGGACCCCTGCTTCTGAGTTCGAGGCCAGCCTGGTCTACAAGAGCTAGTTCCAGGTCAGCTAGGATGTTACTCATTTGGACTGTTGGCCCTAATGGTCCCTTGTTTGGGAACTGTAATCTCACCAGCAGTTGGCTCTCTGAAGTTTGTTTTCTGTACCCTTAGCTTTGTCCTTTCCAGAATGTTTCAGTTACCTTTCTATTACTGTGGTAAGAGCCCATGACCAAGGCAAGAGCTCCTTTGGGGGCATAGGTTCAGAGGGTTAGAGTGCCATCATGATACATGGCATGCAGGCAGTGGCTAAAGGCTCACATCTTGATCCATAAACGTGGCAGAGAGAGCTAACTGGGAATAACGTGGGCTTTTGAAACCTCAAAGCCCACCTCTACTGACACACCTCTAATAAGACCACACCTAATCCTTCCCATAAAGTCCTACCCACGGGGGACCAAGTATTCAAACATGAGCCTCTTTTGAACCAGCATACGGACTGAATGGTCTCACCTGGAGTGCTGTATCTCTTTACCAGCTTCTCAAAGCTCAGCACAGTTCTCTCTGGAAGACTCATCGGTGCCTGCATCCTCTGCAGAGTGGGCGCCATTTGAGCTCTGCCGGCCAATGAAAACACCAGCTTCCTTTGGTTTCTAAATTCTGTGTACATAGACTGGGTTAAGAAACTCATAGTAAATTATAACAAGTTTCTGTGTGGATTGGGTGTTAACTATTTACAGCAAAACACTGGCTTTTGTGTCCGATCATGGTGCCAGGGTAGCAACTGCCTGTGTGTGAGAACTGCCTGAAGAAACATGATGTGTATGGCTTTCTCACATACATTATATGACAGCTATTAAGATAGAGGTGCTGGCTTCCCAGTGCCTAAGAGTGGCTCATTTTGCTTGTTAAAGGTATGGGAACCATGGGTCTTTTCTTCAAAATGCCTCAGTGATGATGGAAACGCTTGACAAGATACCCACGACATTAACATTTTGATTTCTCTAGTTTCTTAGATTTATATCTCTTCTTGTTTGCTTTCTGGTAGAAAATAGACTTTCCCGTTAAAAGGTTTCATTTGAAAATTTTATTAGGCATCTAAAAAAGGTTTTTTTTTTTTTTGATTAGAAATTTCAGGTAGGGAAAGGAGATAGAAGCTGAAGACAAAATGAGGGTAGCAGAGCCATTCAGTGTGCATAGGATCTTCTCAGAAAATCATGGGTTAAAAGGTCAAGTCTGGAATCTTTATCACACACCATATTCAGAAATTACCCTGAGATGGATTGAGTCACTTTCCTATTGCACCAAATAACTACAAGTCCATGCATGTTGTATCCTGTCTCCACGCCACTCTGACCGCTTCAGGAAACAGATAGGTGGTGGGGTGGAGGTAATTATTTCCTCTCCCACTGTTTTGTTTGTCTAATGGACATATACTTGTGTTTAAAGGGAGAGACAGAATTAGAGGATGTTAGCTAACCGTGAAGGCTGCAGAGAAGCACTCAATTGCGTACCTTACTGTTTTGTTTGCATATGTAGGGCTCGTTGCGTTGAAGCATCCCACAACTCCCTTCTTAAAAGTGGAACCCTTCCTTCCTGGACACTATGAAGTTTTGGACTTAAAACCAAACGGCAAAGTTGCATCCGTGGAAATGGTGAAATACCACCATTGTAGGGATGAACCACTGCATGCCCTCTATGACAGCGTGGAGAAACTCTTCCCAGGTGACTGATGCCCCGAAAGCACATGAGCCATTCACACCGTCTGAATCATTTGGATTCTGAGATCTTGATTGTAAGATCTGTTTCCTCTGATTCGGAGGTGGTGAGATCTCCTCAGTGACGGCCATCATGCTGGTGTAGGGACTGCATGCCTCCCCTCAGCTAACTCAGTCTCGGCTTCTCTGGGGCTGCCTCATTTCCTTTCTGTGTTGCTAGGCTTCGAGTTAGAAACGGTGAAGAGCAACCTGCGTATCCTTTTTGACAATGCTATCCGGAAGCGCTTGATGACAGACCGGAGGATCGGCTGCCTTTTATCAGGTGAAGCCAGTTTAAAGAAAGACTGTCATGCTGGGATTTAAGTGAAATGATTTGCAACTGGCCCTCACTTTATTATGGATGTGTTCATAGGCTGATTTGTTAGTGTAAGAGCTGGTTGGTACACATTTCCTTATAATCCTGTGCACCGATTTTTTTAAACCACTTTTGATACAGTTACCATTGTAGGGACCAGTAAAATTTATGTATTATATTCTTCACTCACTAAAGTGGATTTCAGTTTATAAAACTTGGAGCTCTTAAGAGTTAAACTGCAGTACACACACTTAGCAGGTGTGTGGTCACCTTTGTCTGGTCCTGTCTCCTGAAGGCACATAACCAGGGAGCTTGTTCTCGTGCTGCAGGGGGCCTGGACTCCAGCTTGGTTGCTGCCTCCCTGCTGAAGCAGCTCAAGGAGGCCCAAGTGCAGTATCCTCTCCAGACATTTGCGATCGGCATGGAAGACAGCCCCGATCTTCTGGCCGCCAGAAAGGTACATTGCAACCTGCTCATTGTGTACTTCGAACTTAATCTTGTTTTTAGCTTCAGAATCAAGCTGAAGGGGTCCTAGTTTGCCTGCTGTAACTGGGATAAAGGCCACGACCAGAAGCAACTTGGGTAGGAAAGGGCTCGTTTGGCTTACGGATGCCTAGTCACAGTCCACTGAGGGAGTCCAAGGGGGGACTTGAGTGCGGCAGACCTGTAGGCAGGAACGGAAGCAGAGGCCTTGGACCACTGCCTGCTCCTCCTGGCTCCAGATTCCTCACTTCAGTCCCCACCCTGAGTCCTTGCCTTGGTAATGGACTGTGACTCAGAATATGTAAGCCAAATAAACTCTTTCCTCTGCAAGTTGTTTCTGGTCACAGTCTTTATCACAGCCGTAGAGGACAACCTAGAGTAGAAATTGGTACCAGGATTGTGGGGTGTTGCTGTGACAGACCTGAGCACGTTACGGTTTTGGGAGGATTGTGGAAGGCATTTGGAGCTGTGGGCTGGAGAGTTCAGAGTGGGGCCTGGCATGGGAAGTGGGAGCTCGGTACGTGGGTGGGGGCCTGGCGTGGGAAGTTTCAGAGGAGAGTTTTTAGGATACCTTAAAATAAGCATCTGTGGTTCTGGTGAGCTGAGGCCGAAGATCAGTTGTGACAAGACCCACACCACTTAAGCGAAACCTTTTTTGAGACAATAGCGTTGTTTCTGTTTCTGCTGCTGACCTTGGTAATTATTTTAAATAGAACAGAAGTGCTAGACTTTTGTCCATTGGGTACTTTTGGTTTTTTGGGACAGAATTTCTTTGTGTAGCCCAGGTTGTCCTGGAACTCTCTCTCTAGACCAGGTTGGCCTCAAACTCATAGATCCACTTACCTCTGCCTCCTGAGTGCTGGGATTAAAGCCGTGCATCACTGCCACCCTGCCCAGCTCTGATTCTCTTCGCCGTGCTAATTCAGGATGCCTTGAGGAACTGACCTGCTTCACTTTCAAGAGTAGGACTTTAACAAACATGGATTTTTCTTCACAATTAGGTGGCAGATTATATTGGAAGCGAGCATCATGAAGTCCTTTTTAATTCTGAAGAAGGCATTCAGGCCCTGGATGAAGTCATATTCTCCTTGGAAACTTACGACATCACGACAGTTCGAGCATCTGTAGGTGAGCGGTTTTGCTGTAGCCAAGAGCTTTAATACTGAGATAGGAGGCGGTTTAAAGTGATTTCAGTTTAAGAAAGATTGTCTAAATATGAATACAAGCAAAATTCCTCTATAACTATAAATATATATTTTAAAGACCACTTAAGAGTGCCCCGAGTTTCTGCTCAACTGGAGGAAGTGTTTTCAATGCATGTAACCAGGTCTTTGGAACGCTGAATTTACAAGGTTAGCTCTGCTCCATAAAAATAAACAACAGCCCACGTTTACAAGAAAACACTGTATGCTAAGTTCTGTGTCCCACATTTCGTATGAATTATGTAGGGGCGCCTCAAAGCCATTCCATCATGGTAGTGCGATGGCTCACACCTGATGGCTCAGCACCCAAGCGCCTGAGGAGGAGGATTGCCGTACATCCGGCATTTATGGCATCACTATAGAATGGATACATATCGGCTCCCCTTCCTTGCACTTCCTCTCTATAAAGTGTCTTGGGTGGTATAGTTGGGTCTCAGTACTTAACATTATCCTTGAGTTTCGCCAACCAAAGTTGGAAAACACGGAGAGCAATGCTGTGTATTTCTGGACCTGTGTGGACTCTGTTGCTGGCGTTAGTCTGAGCAGTGCAGGGCAGCAGCTGTGTGGACTCTGTTGCTGGCGTTAGTCTGAACTGCAGCGCAGCAGCTGTGCAGACTCTGTTGCTGGCGTTAGTCTGAACTGCAGGGCAGCAGCTGTGCGGACTCTGTTGCTGGCGTTAGTCTGAACTGCAGGGCAGCAGCTGTGCGGACTCTGTTGCTGGTGTTAGTCTGAACTGCAGGGCAGCAGCTGTGTGGACTCTGTTGCTGGTGTTATTCTGAGCAGTGCAGGGCAGCAGCTGTGTGGACTCTGTTGCTGGTGTTATTCTGAGCAGTGCAGGGCAGCAGCTGTGCGGACTCTATTGCTGGTGTTAGTCTGAACTGCAGGGCAGCATCTGTTTCCCTGGCACTTACACTGTAGTAGGTATTGTACATAATCTAGAGGTGGTTTAAGGTACAAGAATGTTTCACAGTGTTGCAGGTTCAGACCTCAGCAATAATGCAGGTGCTTCAGTGAAGGGAGTTTTTGTTTGCTCGTGCATATAAAGACTATGGGTATAGTGTGCTGTAGTCTGCTAAATACCTTGATTTAGGATTATCTCATTGCTGCTGGTCATCTAAGCTGTGGGAAAATGATGCGGTATATTTGCTCATTGAAGGGTTGCTCGTCTTTTATAAGAAATGAACTTCCTCTGAGTCTCCACAAAGCTGTCTTGGTTGGGGTTTCTACTGCTGTGACCACAGCAACTCCTACCAAGAATACATTAATTAGGTTCAGCACATTATCATCATGGCTTGACGTGGTGCTGGAGAAGGAGCTGAGAGGCCTGCATCTTGACTTGCAGGCAGCAGGAAGTGGTCTTAGTCACACTGAGCAAAGGAGACCTCAAAGCCTGCCCCACTTTGACACATTTCCTCCATCAGGGCCGCATCTCCTAATAGTGCCACCTCCTATGAGCTTATAGGAGCCAAACTACCACAGAAGCCAAACGCAGTAAAATGAGATATGCCTGTATATGTGTGTAGATTATGTGCAAACACTATCATTTTATAGGAAGCTGAGGTATCTGAAGATTTAGGTAGCTGAAAAGCGGCCCCAGAACCAATCCCATATTGAGGGAACAGTGTTCTTTGATTGTTTGTTTTAATTTTTTTTGAGACAGTTTCTCTGTGTAGCCTTGGCTGTCTTGGAACTCACTCTGTAGGCCAGGTTAGTCTCACACTCACCAAGATCCACCTGCCTCTACCTCCTGAGTGCTGGCATTAAAAGCGTGTGCCACCACAGTCCAGCTGGGAACAGTGTTATTATAAAATAGGGGATAAATCTATACAGTAATACATTTTCCTTAAGGAGTTCTTATGTGGATGCATTGTAAGTACTCCGTCACACAGCTTACCAATTATTAGTTATTATTTTCATGTAAGCTGTACTAGTTTTAGCTGGTGAACACATTCTGAGATTAGAAGTGTGCCACAAATCAGACAGATTCAATGTTGCTGAGCCTTAAATTGCTGTTAGCTGAGTGAGTATTTCACTTTTAAACTCATTTTGGAGTACAATAAAATACCTTGAGTATTGCAATGATTTGGCCTTCTGAAACATAATTAAATAAGCACATTTATAACATGTTTATGGTTGAATTTTCATGGGGTGGAGGCAGAGTTAGGAAGAGAAAAGCCCCTCCTAAGAAGAATAAAGATAAGATCGCAGGAGATGGCGGTGGATAGAGAAGTGGATGGGTGCCAAGCAGGCATGTTTCCATACCGGTCAGAGCCTAGTCAAATGTGGAATTTGGAAGTGAGGATAATAGAAAAGAATAAAACAATTAAAACTAAGTCACTTTCGTTAGTCAGTCCATTTTTCCATTACTATAATGGGTAATCCCAGGCAAACAACTTTTTAAAAATGAGTTGGTTTTGTTTTTTTTTTTAACTCAGTATTTCGTAGGTTGAAAGCCCCGCAGCATGACACTTTTTGGTGGGCAACATGAAGGAGAGAGACTGTAGTGAGATCAGAGGCCAAAGAATAGACAAGGGTTCTGTTTTAGACAATTGCTCAGGAGAACTAGTTTGGTTTCCTCTGGGAATCGCCTTCATGCCTTTGGAGGTGAGATTCTTGAGTACCCAGGTTGCTCGGAGCAGGCCTCACCCACCACCTCTCCCTTCACCATGGACCACACGACCACCCTGAGTCCTTGGGAGAGCAAACCGCATCCAAAGTGCTGCTCTCCCCAAGCTCTCTCTGTAGTCATGGAAGGAGGAAGCCATGGGAGTTAGGGATTTGGGCACTTCAATTCAGCAAAATTTTGAGGTAGAAAATCTTGCTTTAAGAACATAATTTCAGAACCTGTTTATAAAATATTGCCGTGGTTTCTAGGCTCACTTTATTGCCTAAGTTGGATCAACTGTGTGTAAATGCCTTCTAAATATTTATGCAATCACTTTGGAAGCTGCTTATATTATCTCAAAGTCCAACAGGACACTCCAACCTGCAGTTTTTTTCTGAAGCCAAGGAAAGGCTTTCAAGAAGACACACTGACATCAATGTCAATTTCTCTTTCATTTAAGGTATGTATTTAATTTCCAAGTATATTCGGAAGAACACAGACAGTGTGGTGATCTTCTCGGGAGAAGGGTCAGATGAACTTACACAAGGCTACATATATTTCCACAAGGTGAGCACTATGGAGAGAAAAGGAGTCCATCCAGGCTGAGTTAAGGAAAACCAGAAGCACTTGACTGTTCTCTGTACTGTCTTTGTAACGAGTAACATTTTTTTGTGTGTGTCTGAACTGATGGTGTCTGTTTCTTTTAGGAGAAAGAAGTCTCAGTAGTATCAGATACTTTTTGTTCTTGGAATTAAACAGGAGAATTGCTTTTATTTTTTATCTATCATCTATCTATCTATTTTTGCATTTTTGTTGTTTTTTTTTTTGTTGTCCCCACCCCCCAAGACAAGTGCTCACTATGTAGCTCTGACTGTCCTAAAACTCACTATGCAGACCAGACTATCCTCAAATCACTGAGATCCACCTGCCTCTGCTTCTCAAGTGCTGGATTAAAGACGTGCAACACCAGGCTTACCTGCTTTTGTTTTTTTGATTCCTGTGGGATGGTGGCTGTTGCCCCTGGCATCCATCTTATTTATTTCTTCATTAAGCACTTTGGAGGTGAATGGACCTGTCTTATAAAACGTTGCTGGCCTCTGAAGTCACATACTCTACCCCTTCCTTACCTTGTTACGTTTTCTGTCTTGCTTATCTTTTGTTTAAAACGTAAAAGGGAAAGATAAGGGCTGCCTGTGTGCCAAAGCAAAGCCACTCACTGAGCTTTTCCTTGACTGCATAGGCTCCTTCTCCCGAGAAGGCGGAGGAGGAGAGTGAGAGGCTGCTGAAGGAACTCTACCTGTTTGATGTTCTCCGAGCTGACCGTACTACTGCTGCCCACGGGTAACTTTATACCCAGCTGTGAAATGAACGGAGACAGGGAGAAACTCAAAATGAGATCAGTTGCTTACTTTTTGTTTCTTTTAGGTTGGCTGAAAAGTATGATTTTTAGTTAAACTTGTCCCTAAAGAGCTGGGCTCCGCCCTGGATACTAACTTTGGGGTGGGAGAGAGGGTCTTCTGAGGGTGTGTCAGGCAGGGTGTATCCTTAAATCATAAAAGTGATGTGCCATTGACCTAGAGGGAAGGCTGCAGCTGCTCTTTCTGAGCCTTTTAGAGTGTCCTTAAGGGACAGGGGATGAAGACGCATGAGCCTTGATAAGATTGTATACTAAAAATGCATTTCTTTGCTGCCATTTCTTCTTGGCTAGAGTTTTCACATGTAACTGGGTTTGTTGAAGAATAGAAGACTCATATTGTGCACGATAAACACCTGTTCAATAGCGTAGCTTCTTCTACCGAATCACATTTAGTTGAATAGGTGGGAATCATAGGTAATACCTATCTGCATGTCCTGACCAGAGTCACGAGGACTCTATACATGATGTGACATTTGCGTACATTTTCATGCCGAGGCCACTCATGATTCTTAACTCTTCTGTTCTCAGAGAAACAGTTAATTTTTTGTAGGCACAGAAGGAAAGAGATAGTTTCAAATAGAAAGCTTCCCTGCTAGATGCTGGTTTTATGAGTACAGACTTTAGTATGCATCCAGTTGTGTAGGGGGCTGGAACATGTCTCTGTAATTTGCGTTACTCAGCCTGGTGCAGCTGCTGGGACGCACATGGCAGCTGCTGACCAGCTTTGTTTTCTGATTTCCCCAAGTCTTGAACTGAGAGTCCCATTTCTGGATCATCGGTTTTCCTCTTATTACTTGTCTCTGCCACCAGAAATGAGAATTCCAAAAGTAAGTAAATCAACCTTGGATAAAATCCCCAAATGCCATTGGCTGTGCTGGTGACTTCGCTGACCTTCCTTTTGTATTCATGTCAGAATGGGATAGAAAAACATCTCCTGAGAGAGACGTTTGAGGACTCCAAGCTGCTGCCCAAAGAGATTCTCTGGAGACCAAAAGAAGCCTTCAGTGATGGGATCACCTCGGTCAAGAACTCCTGGTTCAAGATTTTACAGGACTATGTTGAACATCAGGTCTGTCTTTGAAGATACTTTCTGGAACAATATAGTTTAACAGAGATCTGGGATCTCTGATTTGTAGTTAGTATGAATAGTTGTGTCTATAGGAGACTCACAGTTCCTACAAAGAACACCTTATAAGCATTACAGAAGAATGAAGGAAAATGAACTAGTGTCCGTAAGTAGAGGTGACATAATAATTATCACTGACCCTTTTTGCGTATGTCTGGGTACCCTGGGTACAAATAAACAAACATTGAGCCTCTAAATACAAAATATGCGTGAGAATTTTTAAGAACGTACTGCGTCTGTTTATTAGAGCTTCTTTCAGCTTTTTTCTAAATAGAGTGGCTTAAAGGGTCTTGTGAACTTACAGTATGCCTTAACTTTAGTGTGTGTGTATCAGAGCAAATACAGATAAAATGTGTGATGTTCCTGATTTATCTTATAGGTTGATGACGCGATGATGGCACTGGCAGCCCAGAAGTTTCCCTTCAATACTCCCAAAACTAAGGAAGGCTACTTCTACCGGCAGATCTTTGAACGCCATTATCCTGGCCGGGCTGATTGGCTGACCCATTACTGGATGCCCAAGTGGATCAATGCCACCGACCCTTCTGCCCGCACTCTCACCCATTATAAGTCAGTTGCCGAAGCTTAGATGCTCTCTAAACTCTAGTGTGAAGTACGTGTTTCTTCTGACTGAAGGTAGAGACATTGAGACAAACACAGAAATGATGCAGCCAGCCGCCAACCACTCAGGCTTATGTAGGGCATGGAAAGAAATAAAAATATTACCTCTAAAATGCTTCTGGTGGTGGATGCTAACACAGCCTCATCAGAGGCAACTAGGGACGGAGTGGTGCCTGCTGTATTACCACCATGTGGATGGCAGTGAGCTAAAGGGGAGAGCTGATGATCTTCGCATCCCAATTCCGCCTACGCTCCTAGCAGCTGGCTAGGCAGACATGGATGTGAGTCTTCCGTGAGACCTCATGACTGTTCTGCTGTGTAGGACAGCAATTCGGCTTTTTTGCGTTCTTAGATTGTGGTAATATCCCCTCTGAAGATTTGTGGAGTTGGGGCTAAACTTTCCAAATAGAGTCAGATGCTGTTAGGCTTTTGTGGGTCTCTGTGGAACTGTTAACACCGATACACAACACTGGGCATTATGAAACTAGTTCACACCACACAGCTTTTTCCTATAAAACCTTCATTTACTTATAAATGGGAGCCGGCCAGGTATGGACCCTGGGCCATTGTTTATTGATGTTTATTCCAGAGGAATATGTAAACGTGGTTGGGAAGTAGGAAATACGCTTCGAAACAGAAGCTACTCATTTGAAGGCTTCCGAGTGCTTTAGAACCGCATGCTGAGATGCATAGGGCAGATGAATTTAGCTGTTAAAAAACTTGAAAAGGGAACAGTTGGTGAAAGAATTCTTGATGGTGTCAGGTGTTTTGGTGCTTGACTCTGAGCACTGGGGAGGCTGCCGCAGGATAAGGGGTTGGAGGAGATTGCCTGTCTCAGATGAAGGAATGCTTGATGGGAAAGCTGTTGAGGCCATGACTTACCATTTATAATCGTGTCTAAGGAACTGAAGATGAAGCCTTACTCTAGGGTAATCTAATGCTTATCTTGTATTCATAGATATTTAAGTATTTGAACTTAGCTTGATTTAGCTAGCACTATACCTATTTTCTGCTAAAGTTCATCCGACCCGGCTGTGCGGCACCGCAAGTGGCCCTGATTGAGAATGTTTACACAGGGCACATTGCCGGCTTTGAGGACTTAGGAAGGCTTCAGATTTCAACTTTGGTGTCTAAGATGTATTGTGTTCAGATCCCCTTCAGAACTCCGACACACACAGAGATAGTTAAGCCAAACAGCACCAAACTTGTGTGAGAGTCTTTTGTCCCTCTGCCAAATGCCCAAGAAAGGTGTACTTTGATTCATAATTTGAGAACTTATGGATCATGATTGGCTTGTTATGATTACTGGCTACATTATTTCTCTGCCAGTGGTGAGGCAGAAAATCAGGGCAGAAGAACCCAGCGTAGCACAGCTGTTTACCTCATGGCAGTGGAAAAGCAAGAGGAACGGGTTTAAGGACAGCCCCTGATGATGTCTCCAGTGACCCAACCAGGCCTCACCTTCAGAAGCTTCTACCATCTCCCAGGATTACCGTTCAGTTAATAAATGCATCAATGGTTGTATTCACTGAGTTAGTCAGAATCTTTGTCACTTAACAATGATTTCATGCACTAGTTGGAGACTAAGCCTTCAACCCATGAGCCCTTTGGGCAGACTGTTCATACCCAAACCGTAACAAAAAAGGTTGCTCATGGTGGCCACAGATGACTTTCAGATTCTATACGTTCATGTGGTTAACCTTTTCTTTTACAACCTTGAAGGAAAGTTTGAGGAAAGTGCCCTAGGATTGCTAGCATGAGTGTCATTTGACAGTTTACCTACTCGGTTTCCTGGCCCATCCCGATGGCCCCAGTTCCCACAGGACTGCTACTTAGCCGGCAGTCTTCCAGGCACCCCATAACTAAGCATTACCAGCTGACACCTTTCCTCTTCAGCCTCATGGGCATCTCTTGGCAACCTACCTGGCAGAGCTTTGCCTCACTTTGACTTAATATCTGCCCAAGAAAAGGTGCTATAGCAATATATTTATGCTTTATTTTTAAAAATGAGAATAAAACCCCAAATTCTCCCTTAGCCTTTAACAATGGTCATTAAATTTGTTTTATCTTGGTCGTTGTTTGTTTTAGCCTTGGAGAGGCCCATATGGTTCAGAATCTGACTGCGAGAAAACATTGAAGCGGTCTTGACCAGCTCGCCACACACAGGGAGAAAGCATCACTACCCAGAGACATTCTGCAACTGTCCTAAGTCCTTTGTTGCCTTAACTCACCCAACCTCAACTGCAAGCTTGGCAGGTTTTACATTCTAAAAGTGGCCACAGCAGTGTTTCTGGTCTGCCTCCCCCAAATCTGGCTGCTCTGTAAAATGTCTGCTTCCTTGTCCTTGAGCCAGGTAGGCGTTTGTGACCCTGCTGACCAGCAGCGTGCAGCGGGAGTGAGGTGATGGTGGGAGACTGTTGTGATTGGTGTCTGTTTTTAATGTGGAGGGAAGCCTCAGCCACAGAGATAGGTCATTTGTCAGAGCAGTCATTCAGCGCTCAAACACTACCTTCCTGCTTGCGAGTGAGCAAGTAACAACTGGGTCTCTGGAAGATCCAGTTCATGGTCTGAGATTTCCATCTGCGACCTTGGTGTCTTGGACTCTGGCCATGTTCCTCATTCATAAGCCCCAGAGCGCAGTGGGTTCTCAGCAGGGGAGGCAGTAGCTCTTACATATCACAGTAACAGGAAACGCTAAACACTGCTATCTTTGTTCGCATAGGGTAAGTAAACTGCCAACCTCAACGATAAGCTGGCCAGTAAGGATTAGCCAGGCTGTTTGCTGGTGTCTAAGTGGCAGTCTTCCTTCTCCAGTGTATTGTCACCATTGGGAATCTTAAGGGAAAGGCTCCTCTGGGCGACTGTAGGGGCAAGAACCGGGAAACAGGGTCTGCCCCCCGGTTCCCATGACAGCTGAGGAAACCATCTTCCTGCAGTGTATCACACTAAAGAGTTAGTTTTCATTAAAATTGTGTGCCCATCTTGGCTAGCAGAGGGCTTTAGGTTCATTGCTGATGGTTTTATAACTCTGGGGTCCAGGAAGACATTCTTCCACCATCAGTCAGAGAGGAAGAGAATGGTGAATCGTGGGCTGAAACACAAAGCTTACACATGGTGCTTTGGTTCACTTTCAAACCAGTCATGTGGCAGCACTTAATCCTCGTGTGTGTGTGTGTGTGTGTGTGTGTGCTTGTGTTGGAGTATCAAAAAATGTATTTTGAAAAAAAGCCCCCCAAATCCACTCACCCAAATAGTTCTTTTCATGTATAACCTACACTGGCCTTCAAGAGTGACAGGCTGGAGATTCTACTCTGTTAGGACTTGAAACCAAGATTTCGGGGTTTCTGGGTGAGGTTCTGATGTGGTAGTGTGTCAGGCTGAGAGGGAGGTGAACAAATAACTTCTCCCTCACCTCAACGTTCTGCTTTATAATAAAGAAACAATAGAGCAGCAGCAACAACAGAACATACCACAATGTTGCGGGGTGTTTGTACACTGTAACATTGTATTGCTGTGACTGGTTTAATATAGAGCTTAAAGGCCAATAGATACTCAGGAGGTACAGGCAGGACTTCTGGTCAGAGAGGAAATAAGAGATAATCGATACGCCATGGAACAAGTCGGACACACAAAAACGGTAGAACATAGATTAATAAATATCTGGGCTAATTTAAGTTTTAAGAGCTGGTGGGACAAGCCTGAGCTAAGGCCGAGATTTCATTATTAATGTGCGTCTGAGCTGGTGGCTCTAAGGAAAGTCCAGTTACACCATAGTGAGCAACCAGGAAGCGTGCTGAACTCTGCAGCAACACTGCCCTCCCTGCTGTTCTGCTGCTGGAAGGACCCCATCTCTAGATCAGAGCAGCCTCCGGTAGCCACCAGCAGCCAGGGCTGGCGGAGGACAGAGTGGAAGCTGGGGCGGCCTCTGCATGGCTGAGAAATGGGGCTGGACCGTTTCTCACAGAAGAGCCTAAGATTTAGCAGCTATAGATCCTCCTGTGTGCCGAGGACTGTCCTGGAAGCTGCATTGATCATCAGTGCAGTCCTGCGCCGTGTTCTGTTGAGCTCGTCGATGAGTTATGGATAAGGAAAGTGATGTACAATAGGAATTATGCTGCACAGTAAATGAGGGCCATGGTGGCTGCAGGGTCAAGTGACTGTAAATGAGGGGCATGGCGGCTGCAGGGTCACGTGACTGTAAATGAGGGGCGTGGTGGCTGGCAGGGTCACATGGCTGTGAATAAGGGGCATGGTGGGGTGCAGGGTCATGTGACTGATTGTAAATGGTGGACTGCGGGTTCCAGGAGTTTGGAAACTTTCTGTTACATGTGACATGGCAAAGGATTGGAAATATAAACATAGAAAAATACTATTCCGGTTGATATTGTAATGGGAGTATGTATTTTATTTTGTGAACAATAAGTTATTTAGCAAGTCTACTGATTTAAACTTACGGTTATTCTAGTTTTCCAGTGGATAATGAACACATGTACATTTGTAATTTAAATATTGTATGAGATAGGTACTCTGAATTCTGGCTTGTTTTCAAGCCATCCCTAGCTGGTGAAAGCACTAGGGAATTTGAAATAATTCAAACAGAAGCTGTGGGAAGAAAAGCCATATCTACATAGTGTCGGAATTTTTAAAAAGCAATAAAAAAGCATTTGATTTCTGAGGACGAATGGTATAATACACAGAGCCACAAGGTGGCAGCTCTGGTGTATCTCTCTTTTCGGGCAAATGTTTGGAATTTCGCAAAGGCACAGGCAGAAGTGGCATAAAGAAACTTGTATGTTTCCTTGAAGAGAGAGGATGTTCATTTCATAGGGCAAATCACAACACAGAGGTCCTTGGTGTGCTGTAAGCAATTATGGAGCTAATAGCATGGGACTGTTTGCTGGTGTCGCTTATGTATTCATTTCTTATGATCTCTCTTTATCTGCCATCCTTAACACAACCTGTGGAGTCCATGTAGAAACAGAGTCCCTTGCAGTGGCGGGGGGGGGGACTAAACACTTTGGTGGCGTGGCCACTGTCTAGTAAATAACTACCCTGCTCATGCTCATGAAAGCCACACTAGTTAAATGCATCTGCATGCTCACCAGTGCATGTGTGTGCATACTCACACACACACACACACACACAGGGAAGAAGACTTGCAAGGAAGAAAAGGGGTTTGGTGGGTGTGGGAGGCAGATAGAAACAATAATGAGGGTATAATCCTATTACTTCATATGTGCATGGAAGTACTTCTATTCTCTGGAGAGCGAAGGATTGGACAACCCACACTGCCTTATATTTATTTGATCTTCTTTTGCTTTTGGAGACAGTCTTGCTGTGTAACTGATGTTGATCTTAAAGTTGTGATCCTCCTGCCTCAGCTTCCTGAGTGTATGTCAATATGTCTAGCCTTATTTGCCTTTGCAATGAAGTAGAGAACCTATACAATGCCATTTCCAGAATCTCAAACTCTCTTAACCTCAGCTAATCTCAGTTTATGCAAACACAGCTAAAAAACAAACCCTGCATCATGCCCTTTGCACACAGTGCAGCTAACATGTAGTGCATGTCTAATGTTGGCTAAAGATATTGGTCTGTGCAACATCCTGAGATAAAGTGGAAGAAATAGCTGAAACTCAGAAGCAGAAGATGGTTCCCTGTAACCAGTGGAATCTTCTGCCTGATATAATGGATACCACAGAAGCTTCCTATATTAGCCAGGCAATTTTCTGATGTGGTTAGATGGCCCATAGAAACTTGGTGAGCCCTCATTGAGATGACCATTGTCCTCTGTCATCTTTAGTTCTTTATAAAGAAAGAGAGGAAGGAAGGAAGGAAGGAAGGAAGGAAGGAAGGAAGGAAGGAAGGGGGAGGGGGTAAGGAGGAAAGGAGGGGGAGAGGAAATGGAAGAAAGGAAGAGAAAGAAAGAAAAGAAAGAACCATTAACATTAACTTTGTGGGTTATGGGTTTGAGCGCATGAACTACAGCTTTAATGGAGTTGTAGATGTTGAAGCGTAAGTGCAGAGTTTGGAAGAATCCTGAGGACACAGACTTGCTGGTATGCATCAGGAGTGAGAACACAGCTGAAAAGAACCGCTAGTGAATAAAGTGCAGGGTAGGCACAGCATCCATTGACCAGATCAAACAAGCTCGCAACCTCTGATGAGACAGGCTGAATGCAACATTAGCTTGATTCTATCATATTATCATTTGATCTATCACATTATGTTGTAGTTAGCACTCAGATTATCAAGACTGTGTGGCTCTCTAACCCTAGCAGGGTAAGATGATACTCAACTGAATATCTTTTACCAGCTCTTGGGTTGAAAATTTTCTATCATTCTTAATATGTGAATTGGGTATGTCTATGTGCATCTGTAGTTAAATAATCTTCTCGGTTATAGATTAAAAGTCACAGCCTCAGGTAATAATGTGTAAACACCTAACAGCGTCTTGTGATGTGACATGCTACAGACTCAGGGAGTGTTTCAGACCACTGCTCTCAATCAGCATGACAGAGGACTGTGCTATGCCCTGGGTAAATTTCCCAATTTTGTGATTAACCTAGATTTAGTGGTGTGAGAAAATGAACAACTCAGAGAGAGATTAAACAGAAAGTTGTTATGCCCAAATCCGAGAAGTTCCCACACAAGCCAGCAAGGAAACCGAGTCCGGTATGTAAAAGCAAAGAGCCTTTATTTTAATCAAGTTTGCAAATTCGGTCCCTCTTCATGTCCAACGTATTGGAATAACCGGAGAGCCCCGAGGTCAATTAGAATAGGGTTTTATAGTAGTAAAGGTGGGGGTGAGGGGTTTCAGATGTTTTAAGACCCCTGATTGGCTGACATTTGTCTAGGGTGTCCTGGTGAATGTGTGCTGGCACGTGTTTCTATCTACAGTGCTTGGAATGCCAGGCATTTCCTTTAAATGGGCTGCTCTTGGGTGGGAGTTGGGTGATCTCAGCTTGTGGTTCCTCCAGCATTGTCCCAGGGTAAACTACTGAGATTCCAGCCTCCATTTAATCCATCAATGGCCAGAGTCCCAGGTGATAATGGTTGGAAGTAAAGAACTTCCTTTGGGTGACCTGCCCAGACTTAGCTTATTATGGCTGGCCCCTACAAAGTGAGGTGGGGAACCATGAGTTCTGTACTAGGCAACAAAACTTCTGATGTCAGTGGGGGGATTTATGAGACATGCCATCTGCCAATGCCACAATGTCATCACCATCTGGCCAGAAATTACATGCTCAGTTGCCGAGAGGGACCAGGCTCACGTACAGAACTGCACCTGCCTAGAGTGGGAAGCTGCAGCCAATGATGAAGGGCACTCAGCCTGTCCTCTGGTCCAGTTCTTCCAGGTTCTGTGACAATACCTGTCATGCATTGCAAGAGAATCCAGAAACAGAGATTTCCGTGAATGTTTTGTTTTAATTCTTAAGTATTGATTAAAATGTTAAAGGATTCAGGACAAACAAAATGTCCTGTGTGTTGACAATAATATTAATGTCTGACTCTGAGGCCTGTTAACTAAGGCAAAGCCTTCTGGGAATTCCTGATGGGGAGTTTCCGCTTATTAGGGGACTGCTGGGGAAGGGTACAGCTGTGTGTGATGTTGACCATGTTCACTCTTGGGGCACATGCTCTACTAGGGAATCTGATGTACTAATCTAGTAAAAAGACAGAGTGGACAAAACATCAAAAACATCCCTGCACTTTTCAACATTAATATCTACAAATATATAATGACCTTGATATAAATAATAATGTGTGAAACAGGTTTTTTCCAACTCTCTAATAAACATAATCTTGTAGTGTTTTGTGTGTTTCTGTTTTTACACTGGTGTATTTTCACTAACTAGTCCTAAAGTATTTCTTCATTGTCCCAAATGTTTTGTTTACACTCTGAGCCATCCATGACACTGAGATAATGCATTCATTCATTTCTTTTTATATTTAAGGATTCTCTTGGCCTCATTATGACAATCTGACAGAGTATCTCATGGTATGGCAAAAGAAGAAACTTCAAGAAAGCTAGTGAACTAGCCTACTTGGATTTTGTTTACCATTCCAGAATCTTCCCTTAGTCTTTCAAAATTTGGGATGGGATGCTTCCTTGCTACCATGTTCATAATCTTAGTATATGCCCATTGTCCCCATTCTATAGCAATGTTGAAGAATGATCTCACTATGTGTGTGCGGAAGTCAGGTGTCTTAGGACAGGAGAAGCCATTCCAAGCTTCCGGGGATGGTGGGTTGGCTGCAGGCATTAGTGGTTTATTGACTGTTGGAAGCATTGAAGGAACAATGAAGCTCAGGATATCCAGGGGTAGGAAGTCAACACAAACACCTCAGCCTGAAGCAGCGGAGCGGGTGACTCTTCAGAGAAGAAATTTCTAGAGGTTACGGCCTCTTTCTCTCTCCTGCCCCGTTTGCTTTGTGATGTCTCCTATGGGCAGCTCCATACTCTAGAAAGGGGATCGTGAATAGAGCTCCTAGAGGAGATGGTGGCTTGGCCCCATTATAACAGTTTGAAAGAGTTATAATGATATGTCAAAAGACAAAACTTCAAAAAAGTCAGTGAGCTGACCTAACTGGATTTTATTTACCATTCCAGAATCGCTTTTCATCTAAAAGATGTAGAGACCCTCTGTTGGGTTTGGCAGACCAATTGGGTTTTTATAACAGTTTGAGCAGGACAATGAGGCAGTACACTGCAGAACTCAGGTCTGTCAGTGACTGGTGATTTCCAGTTACTTACCCTTGAGGGTTAGGAGGAGGGTACTGCTCCTCTTAGTTACTTTCTGTTGCCGTCATAAAACACCATGACCAGAAGGAACTTAGAGAAGAAAGAGCTTGTTTTATTTTAGTGTGTGGTTCCATAATTGTGAGTGGGGGGAAAGGCAATGGTCAGGGGAAGCAGAGGCTGAGAGAGTGTATCCTTAATGGCAAACCTGAAACAGAAAGAACAAACGAAGCCGGGAGGAGATATGAACTCTCAACCACCATTCCTAGTGATGTACTTCCTCCAGCAAAGCTGTACCTACTCAAGGTTCTATAGTCTCCCCAGACAGTGCCTCCAGTTGGGGACCAAGTGTTCAGATACGAGAACCTATGGGGGACGTTTCTATTCAATCCGCCACAGTTCTTATCAAGTTGTCTACTACCTGTGTTTCTGGGAGTTTGTGTACCATCAGACCCTTGCCTGTTTCCTCAAAAGTTCAGAAAACAACTTAGTCGTGTGTGACTTCAGCATGAATGACTTCAGCGGGTCAGTCTTTCAGCATCTACTGCAGAATCTTGGTCCTAATGGCCTCCTATAAAGTTTATCTAATGTAGATCACCAGCTCTCCTCAACTAGACTACGAATCTTACTCTGAAAGACCTGGACAAATCCAGACCTCTCTAGCAGGAAGAGAGGAGCCAAAAAATCTAGGTTAGCAGGGTCAGTGACTCTGTTTCAGGAACTAGCTGAAGATAAAGTTAGATTATAATCTTGAGAATAATCTTGAGAAACAGGGAGTTACCCCCTTGTGATGATCACTGGTATTTTTGGAATTTTTCAATGATGCCCTCCCCATCCCCCTTTGGATTACTGGGTTGTGGTTTCTTCCCTTAAAAACTCCTTCTCCCAGCTACTTGGGGTCGAACTCCTCCCGAGTGGACTATGAGTCTCGGCCCCAGAGCTCTGGTACTTGTCAATAAACCTCGTGTGATTGCAGCAAGGACGGTCTCTTGTGAGTTCCTGGGGGGGTTGTGTTATCCCGAGACTTGAGTGAGACACTCCCCAATCCGGAGGTCTTTCATTTGGGGGCTCATCTGGGATTGACTACCCTTGTCTCCGAAGACCCACTTGGAGGTGAGACATTGTCTGTGTGTCTGTGTCTTTGTGTTTCCGTGTGCCGGCTGAGTTCAGGTTCTGTATTTTCGGTTTTTCAGTCACTCGCGTCTTGGGAGGAGACAGAGGGAATGATCAGCAGACATGCTAGATCACAGACTGCTGCCCTGGGAGATGTCCCAGGACGTGAGAAGGGACCCAGGGATGCCTGAGAGATTCCCATCTGGGTGCTGGTGAGGATACGGAAGTTCTCTTGGATTGGAGGAACTATATGTTCTCTCAGCTGTCTGTATTTCTGGAATGGTTTTGTCTGTTTCGGTGAAGACGGACATTTGTTTGTGTGTCTTCAGTCTTTTGTTTTGTCTTACTTGTGACTCTGACGATTGGGACAGACTGTGATGTTGACTCTGGATCAGTGGTTTTGTTGATCTAAGTTTTGTTAGCCTTTGTCTGTGTATCTTCTGTCTCTGTTTTGTCTTACTCACAGGTAGCGTGTTAAGTTCTCTGGTGAGATATGCGGGTGGCATTTCTCAGTTCTGTGGCATGCAAATGGCATGGTCAGTTCTCTGTAGAGACATGCGTGGATAGCGGTCTCATTTTGATAGCAGGGCGGGTCACACCCGCAAAGCAGCTTGAAGCTGTGTCTTTGGTTTCTTTGGCGCTGTTGTCCTGTATGTCTCTGTAATGTGTGTTGTGCTTTTGTCCTGACTGATGCTGATGTACTCAAATCATGACTTCTTTTGACTGTGATATTGTGACTACTTACAAGACTTCAGAGATAGGGCCATAAGCATAGGGGTATAGTTCATAAAAAAAAAAAAGGAGTCAGCCTCAGCCCCAAGCATGTGGCTGTGAGGCAGCATGCTTGTATGGATGGCTGGGCTATTCAGCCTTTTGTTACAAGGTATCGAGCCTGCCAGACACAGTTGTAGAAGGTGGATGTACCCCAATAGGATTTCAAACACTAAATAAAAAATCTGAGGGTAATCGCTATGGTCTAAAGAGGTTAACAATCTTTTTTCCCTAATGCTGCATACCACCCTGCCCCCTCCCCCATGCTGATGGATGAGTTCCCTCCGCCTGCCCTGGTAGCTGCATGCCTCAAACCTCTGGTCAAAGCTGACCAAGGCTTGGCTCCGCAGGTGAAGAACTCTCAGATTCTATGGGTTATAAATATCTGTAATCATTTATAGGGGCTGGTTACAAATTATTATTGGTTAATGTTAAAAAAAAAAGCTATTGTTTGTGGCGAACTCCCTGACCAGCGAGGAAGAACAACCACACTCAGGATTCTTCTTGTATCACGCTTTTATTGGAGAGCCTCTCGGTTGAAGGGATTGCAGGAGCGAGGGGAGTGCGGAAGCGAGAGGGGAGTGCGGAAGCGAGAGGGGAATGCGGGAAGCGAAGGGGGAAAGTGGGAAGCGAAGGGGGAAAGCGGGAAGCAAAGGGAAGTGCGGGGAACGAGGGGAGTGCGGGAAGCGAGGGGAATAAGCTCCGAATGGAGGCTGCTTATATAGGGAAATGTGACACGATTCACACCTCAATTGGCTGCAGATATGCCCGCTGGCACCAGGGTCCTCAGGATTGGTTAGGGTCCCCAAGGTTAAAGCGCATTCGGGAAGCGCCTGGACACCCAGTCCAGAAGCATTGCCAAATATGGAATTGTTTACCTCTAGACTGCGAGGGTGAAAGCGCCATCTTGTAATGGCGTTTATGCCTGCAGCTCCCTGCAATTGTTGGTCTCAAATGTTTCATACTGGTACAGGATTTTATGTGCTGTTCTTGTTTAAAATGTAACCATACATCCCTACTGAGAAAAACCACAAAAAAGACTTTGGTAAGAGTTTTTATGTTG
The DNA here is from genome assembly GCA_004026605.1 of Ondatra zibethicus. Lineage (NCBI taxonomy): Eukaryota > Metazoa > Chordata > Mammalia > Rodentia > Cricetidae > Ondatra > Ondatra zibethicus. Next base: position 36,107 of record PVIU01008136.1, on the reverse strand, counting down.
TCTAAAAGGCAAGAGAGATTTTTGGTATGTTGTTTAAAAAGCAAGAGAGAGTTTTGATATGTTGTCTAAAAAACAAGAGAGATTTTGGTAAAAAATGTGTAAACAGAAATGGGCCTTATCTAGTTCCTTCTGTACGTTTTCAAGGACAAACTTAAAGCAGGTAGGGAGTGGCTGACAGTCTATCTCTGCAGGGCTCTCACGACAGGTTTCCGAGGGGCTGCAAGATGCCCCACTAATTTGGCCAAGGTAAGAGGTTCTTCAGGGGCTGGTTGAACCACCATCTGTGTTTCTTGAACATTTAAAGAAGGTTTACAGGCATTGTACTCCCTTTGACCCAACCTCTGAGGGTCAGCAAGCAGTGGTAGCTATGGCCTTCATAGGAGAGTCAGCATCAGATATTAAGAAAAGCTATGGTGGTTAGAAGAGTTGCAGGATTATACCTTGCAGGATTTGGTTAAGGAGGCAGAGAAAGTGTTTCATAAGCAAGAGACTGAGGAAGAGAAGCTAGAGAGAGAGAGAAGCAGGAGACAGAAGAAAGAGAGGACTGGAGGGATCGTAGACAAGAGAGAAATTTGATAGAATTTTGGCCGCAGTGGTAGGAAGGAAAGGGAAGACAAGACCTAGACAGATAGAACCTGGGCAACAGAAGACCAAAGATGAGTGAAGATGGACAGAGGCACCCCTTGGACAAAGACCAATGTGCTTATTGCAAAGAAAAAGGACAATGGGCAAGAGAATGCCCAAAGAAGAAAGGAAGGGCCTCTAAGGTACTGGCCCTAGAAGAAGATGATCAGAGGGGACGGGGCTCGGACCCCCTCCCCTGCTCCTAGGGTAACCCTGACTGTGGAGGGGACCCCTATGGATTTTCTAGTGGACACAGGGGCTGAGCACTCTGTGCTGAAACAACCATTGGGGAAGCTAAAGAATACAAAGACTATAGTAATTGGAGCAACTGGACAGAAACAATATCCGTGGACCACCTTACGAACTATAGATTTGGGGAGAGGACAAATGACTCATTCCTTCCTGGTTATCCCTGAGTGTCCCACACCTTTATTAGAAAGAGACTTGTTAACAAAGTTGAAGACCCAGATCAGGTTTACTCAAACCGGGCCGGAGGTGATCAAAGCCTTTTGTTGACTGAACCAGTGACCTTCGCTCCTCCTGCTGTCCTCAATCCCGCCACCCTACTGCCCGAGACTGATGACACCTCACCTACCCATCACTGTGCTGACATTTTGGCAGAAGAGGCTGGTACCCGAAATGATCCGAAGGATCAGCCTTGGCCTGGGAGTCCGAGCTGGTATACAGACGGCAGCAGTTTCACGGTTAAAGGTAAGCGGAAGGCGGGGGCAGCAATGGTGGACGGGAAGCAAGTAATCTGGGCATAGCCTCCCTGAAGGACATCGGCCTAGAAAGCCGAACTCATGGCTTTGATACAAGCTCTACCCATGGCAGAGGGGAAGTCTATCAACATCTACACTGACAGCAGGTATGCTTTTGCCACTGCCCATATACACGGAGCAATATATAGACAAAGAGGACTGTTAACATCTGCAGGAAAAGACATAAATAAAGAAAAAAAATTTTGAGCCTCCTCGAGGCCATACATTTCCCAAAGAAGGTAGGCATCATACATTGTCCAGGACACCAAAAAGCTCAAGATGCTGTGGCTAAAGGAAATCAGATGGCAGACCTAACTGCTAAACAGGCGGCCCAAGGAGCAATGATCCTGACAGTCATAGAGCCTAAAGATTATTATGATATCAGTGAAACCAACTTCAGATACACCCCCGAGGACTATCAAGTTATGGGAAAATTAGAACTGGTAAAGAAAACCCTATATGGGGCAGTAGAGACAGAAGGAGGAAAACTAGTTCTCCCACAAAAAGAAGGGCACAAGTATGTTACCAACTTACATTACCTGACCCACTTGGGGGCCAAGAAACTAAAAGATGTTAGGTCCTCCGACTAATATGTTTGGGACTCTCTGACTTGGCAGAAGTAGTCAAAAGCTGCAAGGCTTGTGCTATGACTAATGCAGGACACTCCATATATACTCCTGGGAAGAGGCTCAGGAGCCACAGGCCTGGGACCTACTGGGAAGTAGATTTTACAGAAACTAAGCCAGCCAGATATGGTAACAAGTACTTATTAATTTTTATAGATACTTTTCCAGGCTGGGTAGAAGCTTTTTCTACCAGGACTGAGACGGCCAATGCGGTGGCTAAGAAGATCATAAAAAATCTTCCCGAGGTTCGGGATATCCAAGGTAATCAGGCCTGATAATGGACCTGCCTTTGTTGCCCAGGTAAAGTCAGGGACTGGCCACCCAACTGGGGATCAATTGGAAATTATATTGTGCTTACCGACCCCAGAGTCAGGTCAGGTAGAAAGGATGAATAGAACCTTAAAAGAGACCCTGACAATTGGCCCTAGAGACCTGTGAAAATGACTGGACAGCCCTCCTTCCCTTTGCCCTATTCTGGGTTCGGAACACCCCTAGAGCGATTTAAACTCACCCCTTATGAGATCCTATGTGGGGGACCGCCACATAGTTGGATGAAATGTATAATCCTGATGCTATTCTTTCTAGACCTTTATTTGCCCACCTAAAGGCCCTTGAAGACCTGGGAACAACTGAAAGAAGTATGCATCTCTGCCTGGATCCACGCCTCCCATGTGAAGCGAGCTCCTGAACTACCCAAATTGCAGTATCCGGGGCTTTTAACAACAGCACCAGTCAGGAGGCTTGTGTTTGGGGGACTAATCATAGGCTGACTCTTACTGAGGTTATGTAATGAGACTCTTAAGAGCCCTAAGACTCCTGATACCAGGAACTTGGTTCCTGGTTTAGATAAATGGTGGGCTTGTAGTACAGGCCTGACACCTTGCGTGTCGACATCGGTTTTTAATGACAGCAAAGATTACTGTGTGCTTGTACAACTGGTACGTAGGGTCTATTATCATCCAGCTAACACGCTTGAAGATGAATTTGACAAGCACCCAACTTGCTTTTGATGAGAACCTATTTCTCTGACACTAGCAGTAATCCTGGGCCTTGGGGTAGCCACCCTGATACAGGCCCCTCAGTACTTTAAGTGAATTAAAACTAATTACCTTCATTAGAGAAAGAATAAGTGCTGTTCAGATTCTGATGTTACACCACCAATATAGCGCTTTACAAGGTCAAGAAGACACTGAAATCTAGTTCTATGATTAGAACTAGGTACTAGAAGAAGTGGGGAGATGAAAGACCCAGATAAATCCAGACCTTTCTAGCAGGAAGAGAAGAGCCAAAAAATCTATGTTAGCCGGGTCATTGATTCTGTTTCAGGAACTAGCTGAAGATAAAGTTAGATTATAATCTTGAGAATAAAACAGGGAGTTACCCCCTTGTGATGATCACTGGTATTTTTGGAATTTTCCAATGATGCCCTCCCCACCCCCCTTTGGATTATTGGGTTGTGGTTTCTTCCCTTAAAAACTCCTTCTCCCAGCTACTTGGGGTCGAACTCCTCCCCTGAGTGGGCTATGAGTCTCGACCCCAGCGCTGGTACTTGTCAATAAACCTCATGTGATTGCAGCAAGGACGGTCTCTCGTGAGTTCCTGGGGGGTCGTGTTATCCCGAGACTTGAGTGAGACTCTCCCTGATCCAGAGGTCTTTCAACTCAATTCATTTTTGTGTTCTCAGTGTCCAAGTTCATGGAAAGAACAAATGTCCACGACATGACCGAGTAAATGAGGAGGGAACCAGATGAGCCGGACTTCACTACAAGCAATATTCAAAGAGACCGTTTGTCAGTCTACTGAACAGCAGACTATCAAACAATTTATGTTTGATAACTTATGCTAGAGATAATGGCAACTCAGGGTGACATCCTTTCCAAGATGCCCAGAGCTGTCGCATTTCTGAATTTCAAATCCTAGGTATGAAGGAAGCTTTGGAAATCAGGGCACTGCAGCTGCTGAGGCAAGTTAGGATAGAGTCTATTCCTATACCTCATTCTCCCACGCACAGTGCTCTGTAGCCTTGTGATGTTATGATACGGCCACTAGGTGGTGCTCATGCTTGCTGTCTTTTCTAGGCAAGACAACCAAGCCCCAAATGTTTCAGTTTGAAGGCAAATAAACCCTGCTCAAATACTGACTACTGTATTGATATCTGCTAACAGTTAAAATAATACTACTTCGGGGAAGAAAAGAATAATTTTCTAACAGCCTTTGCTATGATGCTTTTGCGATTTGAGTTTCAGCAAAGATTACTGTGTGCTTGTACAACTGGTACGTAGGGTCTATTATCATCATTGGCACTGGAATTTTATCGGTGTGTGTGTGTGTGAGGAGGGGAAGCGGGGGTGAGGGGTGTTATTCGCACTTACTGGTTCATCCATTCAGATACAGTGTGGCTCCTAAGCTCTTGTCTTACTTTTTTTGTTTGTTGGTTGGTTGTTTTTGTTTGTTTTCTTTTGTTGTTGTTGTTTGTTTTTCAAAACAATCCTAACTCAGAGATCTGCCTGTCTTCCCGCCCCCACACCCAGTGGTGTTTGCCAGGTGTTTGCCACCGCTGCCTGGTTGCTTTTGAGGCCTTTCCTCCCACTCCAGCTGGTGAGTCGATTCTTGAATGAGTTTAGGTTATGACTAACAGCTGCGCATGACAAATAGACAAAATATCTATAGCCTGACTAAAATCTTTCCCTTTAAGATCCATAAATTTCTTTTTAACCGAGTTAAAGCTTTGCTTGTGACGTACTATACTTTTTTAATATCACAAAAGTCATATACACTCATTGTATAAAACCAGAAACAATAAACAGAAGAAGAAAAACACGATTCATCTTGGTCCCAAGAAACAGAAATAATTGGATATTGTTTTGCTGGAGACACACTGCTTTGTGCGTGCGTCTGTGTGTGTGCATCTCTGTGTGTGTGCATCTGTGTGCACCTGTGTGCTTGTGTGTGTGTGTGTGTGTGTGTGGTGTGTGTGTCTGTGTGTGCAGTGCCTACAGAGGTCAGAAGAGAGTGGTGGAAGCCCTGGAAATGGGTGGCTCAGTCACCACCTGGGTGCTAGAAACCAAACCTGGGTCCTCTGCAAGAGCGACAAGCTCTCTTAACTGCTGAGCCATCTCTCCAGGCCAGAGCCATTGGACTATATATTTTAAAAAACACTATCATGTTTTCCAGTACTGTTTTGTGTCTTGCTGTATTTTGTGTTTTCCTGAGTGGCATACTTAGAATATTTTCACATCTTCAGTTCTCCAGAAGCATAGTTTAAAATTTATATTTTATTTCCTGAATATATAAAATTAATCTATTTTTTCTATTTTAAACTGCTTAAGATATATTTTGTAATAAAAATAATAATTTAATTGACAATATTTGAGCCAAATCTTTGCTCACATCTACAGTGACAAGCTAAGTTTCCTAAGATGGGGCTGGTGGGTTACGTGATTTGCAGCCTGGTAAGGTTTGCTATTTCTTCTTACACTTTCTGCATGAGGTCTGTGTGTCTCTACCCTCACCATCAGTGAATATTGCCATTCAAATATAGTTTCTAGTTCTAAAGGTAAAACAGTCTTTGAAAATTTATTCATTCTTACTGTGTGAATAGTTTATATGGGATATGTGGTGTGTGCGTGTGTGTGTGTGTGTGTGTGACAGCACATGTTTGGAAGTCAGAGGACAACTTTAAGGAGTTGGTTTTTTCCTCCCACCAAGTTTTGTGACCTGAACTTTGTCTAGCTGGCCCCATTTATATTGCTTTAACTACTAACATGGTTGACTATGCTTTCTAATTTTTCTTAATAAATTTTTTGCACTGCTTTGCTGATTTTCTAGGTCATATTTTTTAAAATTGGTATTAGTTTTTTTTACTGTTATGAAGAGATTGAAATGTATTCATTATTAACTTGTTGATCCTATTTATTATGTTTTTATTGTGTTTCTGTCATATAGAATTTAACATATTATGAATGTAATAGCTTTTGCTAAGGTTTCTCACTTAGCAATCAGAGGAGGCATGGTGTAGGAGGGTCCTTCTGTATTTGGGTTGCTTTTATTGGTTAATAAAGAAACTGCCTTGGCCTTTTGATAGGGCAGGACTTACAGACAGGGAAAGAGAACAGGATACTGGGAAGGGGACAGAGCCAGAGAGAGCCGCCACCATGAAGCTCCCAGGTCACACATGCTGAATCTTTCCCGGTAAGCCACGACTCGTGGTGAAACACAGATTATTAGAAATGGGTTAAACAAATATGTGAGAGTTAGCCAATAAGAGGCTAGAGCTAATGGGCCAGGCAGTATTTCAATGAATACAGTTCTGTGTAATTATTTCAGGTACGCACCGGGAGCTGGGCGGGACAGAACAAGGGGCCCTGCGCCGGGAACCAGGCTCCGGGAATGCAGCCCGAGCCCCTCAATGCTACAGAGGCAAGAGAGAGCATTTTATGGCCCACAGAAATAACTTTACTTTGTGTCCTTAGATTAGCATTTCTCCAAAGGATCTTTTCCCAAACACTAAGGAAAATAACTGGAAATCATTCAGCTCCTACTGGGAAAACTTATCAAGTTGGAGAGAGGCAATACTATTTCCCTAGAGGCCACTTGGAAATATATGGGAACATTTTTTTTAACTTATTGTTGTCTGATTAAATCTAGCAGCATTTCCATCAGGGTTCCAGAACAAGGGATTGTGCATCCCCAGTGCTAACAGCAGTGCCCACTAAGGAACACTGAATTAGATCGTTAACCAAAGACATCTTGAAAATATACCTTTGTGGGCTGGAGAGATGGCTCAGTGGTAAAGAGCACTGCCTGCTCTTCCAGAGGTCCTGAGTTCAATTTCTGGCAACCACATGGTGGCTCACAACCATCTGTAATGAGGTCTGGTGCCCTCTTCTGGCCTTCAGGCATACACCCAGACAGAATATTGTATACATAATAAACACATAAATATTAAAACAAATAAAAATAAATACCTTTGTTTTGTTTGTTACTGTGATTGTTTGAGACAGAATCTTGCTATGTAATCTAGGTTGATCTTAACCTTGTGATCCTCCTGCCTCAGCCTCCCGACTACTGGGGTCACAAGTCTATATTACCTAATTTGGATTAAAAATAACAAATTCCTTTCCTTATGACATTTGAAAGCTGCATTCCAGCTTCTATATCAGTGATTCTCAACCTATGGGTTGCTATCCTTTGGGGAATTGAATACTTAGGGGTCACCTAAGACCATCGGAAAACACTGGTGTTTACACTATAATTCATAACAGTAGCAAAATTACAGTTATGAAGTAGCAACGAACATAATTTTCTGGTTGGGGGTCACCTCAACGTGAGGAAATGTATTAAAGCGTGGCAACATTAGGAAGGTTGAGAACCGCTGTTCTATATGGTCATGTATTTTCCTCAGTGTATATGTAAGCTTAATGGATGGGAGCAGATACACCAGTGTTTACAAAGTAGCAGCTGCTTGGTTATGTGTGAGCACTGTCCTGTCCTTCAGCATGTGAGCGGTCATCAATATGACCTAGCCAGTCAGTCAAATTATCGTTTTCTCAGAGAGTATTGCAGAGGGAGTTGAGACGACATTGTTAACTTGGTAGTTACAGTGTTAATGCCGCCCCACTCCAGCAAGAAAACACTCCCTGCTGGGCACATTGCTACTTTCCACTCTCCTAATGCTTTCCGGCCCATAGCTGCTGTCAGAGGTGCCAGCCTCGGCCTTGCCACTGCAACTGCCTTGCCTCCTACTGTGCTGTCCTCCAGGTGCTGTTTGTTCCAGTGAAATGTGGAGGGCAGGAAACAACCAGGTCTATTTTTATCTGTGAGTACATTGCTCTTGGAAATATAATTATTTTGTTCACTTGAAATTGCCTTTGATCAAACAACAAAGAGGTATAAGCCAGAGAGGTTTTTTTGTTGTTGTTGCCTGCAGATGGCAGCAATTATTAACTTGTCATTTTAAATACAAGGTGTTGGTTTTCTCTAGTTCTAAAGTGCTATATTAATGCAAGGTTGATTGTGTTCTAATAAAAAATTAAAGATGCACACCACACATTTGAAGAAGAGACTTGAATGTACACAATTCATATAATGTCATTTAAAATACTATAATCAGAAATGGATCACAAAAGGCTTATTAAATTAATATACTTCCCCCATCAGACAACATATTGAAAAGCAAAAAAAGAGTTTAAGGACAGGATTTGATTAATGTTAGCCTGTGGTTAAGCTCAATTAATGCATGTTAGAAAATCACATTTCAAAATATGTTTAAAATATTATAAACTTTATGAACTTTAATTTTAGTCCCACAACAGCAAATAACAGTAACGTTGATTGTTCTTTGAGAGACACCAATGAGATGTGTTCTGGAATGCGGACATTAGGTAATCCTTTCAGCTAACCTTACGATCCAAACTGTAGACTTAGTAAGGTAATGGGCATCAGGTTACAACACCAGTGCCTCTTCGTTTTCTGTCGTGTGAGCATATGGATAAAGTGAGCAGTGCTGACGGCACGAGGCAGAGTGGAACTGACCGCAGAACCCTGGGAAGCATCCACTAACATGGACAAGGAAACTGAAAGGAATTGCATGAAGGTGCACTCAACACGTGTGTCTTTCAAAAGCGATAAAGGGCATGGCAATACAGTTGGAACCACGCTCATCCCAACTTTGGTTGCAAAGTAGTTTCCTCTAAGAATGGAACATTACATCCTACGGGATACTCATGAAGACTAGAAGTAAACAATTCCAAATAGCTTCAGGAAGCTCCTGAAAATGACCAGATTCTCTGAGGCCCTCCTCTCCAAAGCTTATGCAAAGAGTAAAGAACATTGCTGTTACTCTCTGAAAAGTCATGCTTCAAGAAGACTTTCAACAGCCTGGAAGAAACAGAGACTAGCAGGACTGCTGAGCCAGAGGAAGCAGACCAGGAGCGCTGCCAGGAAGGTGCTTGGGGCAACTGGGCCACCAGGAAAGGACACTCTCCACCCTGTTGAGCTGGTTGCAAGCTGTGCAGTGTGCTCTGTGTTTCTTACTTTGTGAGCTGTCACCCATGCTGGGGTAGACTTTGGTGATGCAGCTGTCTTTGAGTCATTTCCACTCCTGTAACCCCTTATCCATATTCCATTAAGTAAACCTAATAAAACTCACTGGCTTACCGAGTTAGACTTTGGTTATATTTGTACTTTGGTCTTGTGATGGGCTCCATATCTGAGGTGATTTGTTTTGTGTCTCCATAGAATAAGCCTGTTATACAACATCATTAAGTAATGCATTACTTCCAACAGGGGCTAACAGCAGACATGATGAGAGGTATCTCTTACAGCTATGTGCGTTCACAGAATTACATATCAAGAGTATGTAAGAGCTTAAACATGTTGAAGATTATGTGTCCAGATGTAGGGTTCTAATAAATTTCAAAATAGAAACTTTGGAACTATACTTGGTCCCAGGCAGAAGTGATGGACTGGCTATAGAGATAGATTACTTGAACTGGAGGCTTATGTCAAACTCCATGGCAATGCTTATATTCCTATCATCATAACCACAAAGCATTATGTAAAGGTCAGACTAAATCACATTATTGGCATAAGTCTAGACATCTCTCAGACATACTGGGTACTCTTACTAGAAGTATTCAGAGGAGGCTGGATAATACCTCAATGGAAATGCAAGAGAAATGTATGCATTAGATATGGACAGATTAGATTTTATTCTATAATTACTTTTTTGAAAGGACTATTAAGAGAGGAAAATGAGGGCCAAGTATGTGAGAGGGATGAGCATGAGTATAAAGTGCTGCCGGCTCTCTTCACTTTCCTCCCTCCAAGCTGAAATTTCATTTATTTAGTTAGTAGAGATTTATTCAGCTCTTTCTCTGAACTGGCATTAGAAGCCAACAGTCTCTCAAGCCTTTATCTGGTTGGTAAATTATGATAATTAGAAATAAAACAAAGACAATCAAACCCATAATTTCACTCCTATGTGGTAAAAGAAAATCTGAGCAATGGAGGAACAGAGGAGAAGAAGTTGTAAAGAAATAGAGTCTAAAGACAGCACATGATGCTGTCTGTCTAGTGCTCTGCTTCAGTGGGCTATAGAACCCTCCCAGGCATACTGAAATGTGTTTTCATTTTTGCCTCTTCTAAATACTTTCTAATTTCCGTTAATTGACTTCTGGGTTTATCGTGTTTTATTTGTTTTTCCAGCATTCAAGCAAAAAATTCCTGATTGTTTTCTGTTGATTTATTAATTTATTTCCATTGTTTTTATACATCACACTATAAATTCTTTAAATTTTACTGACTTTTAAAAATAATATACCTAATGTATAATATATGTTTATATAAAAATTTACACAAAGAAAATTTAAAAAGAAGAAATAATTATACAGAATGCAATTTCTTAAACTTAGATAATCACTAAGCATATTGTCAGGTTAAGTAAAACTAATTGCTTAGCTACTGTAATGAATACCTACAACTTCCCAACAGCTTACATATTAAATGATTTTATTATCACCAAGAGTGTGTGGTGGCAAACTTTTCTGTGGTGACACAGGCACTTGAACTGCTTCATTCAGGCTCCGTCATTCTTTAGGTTCTCTTGGACTTTCTGTACTGTACGCTTTGTATTCAGCTGCCTGAAAGAACACAGATGATCACATAGAACACTCTAGATGTTGAATTTGAAACTGCTTTTCTACTTATTTTTTATTTTCTGGGCCCAACTACATGGTCCAACCTAATAGCAAGGACAGAAAATGTTGCTTAGGGGTGTTCAAAGGAAGAGGAGACAGAAAGACCGAAGAAGAATCGGGAACAATTGATAAAGAAGAAAGATCTGGAACCACTGATAAAGAAGAAGGATCTGGAGCCATTAATAAAGAAGAAGGATTTGGAACCACTGATAAAGGCAGGCATTTATTAAACTCTCTGAAGTTACTGGTTTCTTTCATCTTTAAACCAAACCTCAAGCTTTCTTCCTGTGAAGAGGCAGAATAATACGCAGATTCTATAGGATAATTCTGTAGGATTGCTGCTTGTCACCCATCACCTACCTATCAGATGGTCTGAGCTTTTGATATTTACTCTTCTAGCTTGCCCAAGTCACTATAAGCAAAGACACAGAATCATTTCTCCCAGTCTCTGGGACCACACTGAAGCACAGCAGACGGCTGATAGTATTGTAACGAGCAAAACTTCATTGAGAACTAAAATGATCAATCAAGTCAGAATTCCAGTTTGATAGAAAGGATGGGCGACTTTGCCCTTTTGAAGTTTCATCAACCCTGCACCTGGACAGTTCCCTCCATACTGACCAGAGCCTAGAAGTCTGTCTAAGCCCATCCCCTATCTTCAATTTCTTCCTTTATGTAGAAGCCTCCCCCTAAACAAGCAAATCAGACAAATGAAAAACAAAAAAACAGAAGGATGCAAAATTATTTGGTGACTGAAGAAATCTGTTACTTGAATGAACTGAGTGATTTTAACCCCTTAAGAGTCAAAGTTTCTCATAGTTTTTTCTTCTTCCTTTTTTGCCTTTGCTTTGTTCCTCTAAAAAGCCTTAAATAATTTCCCCAAATAGCAATTTTCTCTCTAAACTGCACTTTCATTTCCCAGAAAAACAATCATTGTTTTGTCTTTATTTATTTATTTGCCTGAATCCCTTTGACATCCCCCACCTCCCTATGCCAGTACCTTCTAATAGCATTCCCGCAACTTTTGGAAGTTGTTTAAAAAGTAGATGGAAATCTGAGCTATTAATGAGTCCTCAAGGAAAGCACAGCAGATGCTCCACCTGTCTGCACATCAGGATTTCCTAGGGGGCTTCTAACCCTCTTGGTTGTCAGACCACACCCAGGCCAAGTAAATTAGAATGGCATGGAGAGGCAGATGGACCTCAGTTTGCGTTTGGAAGTGCTTTACATGACTACAGTGTGCAGCCAGGTTTGAAAGCTACCAGCTTAAAGAGAGACCCTTCTTCAACTTCAAAGAGTTACCTTTTTAGATGATGGCCAAATTGCAGCAGGATATATGTGTTTTCAGAAGTGAAGTACTAAGTGTACCTTTACAGCCACTTCTCTTGGGAAAGAGCCTACCATTTCTTTGGACTGTCACTGTTTGAAGATTTGACATTGGGGTTTGATGTATTGGCTTCCAGATGCAATTATATTGCCTTTCCCCCCTGCAAGTAATAGCATCAACCATAGCAATATCTTGGCTGTCAAATTTGTACATCTCAAAGCTAAGAATAATTCCCATTACCAGCAGAATTTTATCTAGGGGTAATTAAAACATTTCATCATAAATATCATTTAAAATAGAAGAAATTTTATTAAGTTTTATTATGTTTCTCATGATTAAGGTTATTAGACAGCTAGAAAAGCTTTTAGAACCAGCCATATGAGGAAAATGAAAGAATGATTAAACGGTTTGCAGAGCTCCTACAAGCTCACCCCACCCAGTGTTTTAATACATTATTAACTTCACCGTTAGCTCTCTGAGTGATGACTTCTTGTCTGAATGGCGGAAACCAACTGAATTCCATCTGTTAGTAAAGGCTGGAGAAGCACACACACACACACACACACACACACACACACACACACACACACACACACTTTCATTCAAGGTGTCTTTATAAATATACCTCCACTTCTCACTAATTGAGGAAAGGTTGAAGGGCTCCTTCTGTCAGATGCAGTACCTAGTCATCCATTTTCTCGAAAGTACTAATTCCCTTTAGTCTTCCACATCAGAAAATCTTGTTATTTTCACTCCTTATTCCCCACAGTCTCTGCACTCAAGGGCTACTGAACGAAGATCTTTGTCTCTTGGAACATCTTCTAGATTTTTAGCATCCTCTATTTTTACATTTCAAATATTTTTTTTGTGGGGGTGGTCAACTAGTTGCCTAGTATTGAACTTCTTACCTAAGTCTCACTTGTAACATTCCCTACCTTTTATAATTAAACCTGTTTTTCTGTGAATTTTATCTTCTTGACTTTTATTTCCACCAAAGCCACGAGTCCTAAAATCCTTAGACTAGGTGCTTAGGACTACCCTCTGGCTCTCACATGCCCTTCTTATAAACCAATATCCACTTGTGCCACCAGGGTAGAATCCCTGCTGGAAAGGGAACAAAGGAGACAGGGAAGAGGAGTTGATACAGAGTTATTAGGTATTTTGAAAATTACTTTCAATGCAGCCTATTTCCCCAAGGATGTAATTTAGTTGATTGTCACACATGCAGTTCATTTATTCCCCTAGAACCGACTGTCCTGTGACTTGGGAAATCACTGACACTTGTCTGGTTGTAAAGGGATAACAGCAACTTCTGACCCTCTTCCAGTCCTTGTGAGACTGGACAGTCAGAGAAGATAATTGACCAATTAGCATTCAGAGGGAGTTCATGAGTACAAAAGATGTTTTTGAAATTTGTGCAAACAGCCAGCCTTCCCACATTCGAAGATGGCATTCAGGATGGTCACGTGGCGAGTGAGCTCCCTTCAATTGTTTCTGCTATAGGACAGTGGCCAGCCTTCGGTCCTACAGAAGTGGTGGGACTTAAATCAAATAACTAAGCTTTCACTTTATAACTACCTGTTTCTGCCCCTTTGACCCGGGGGCTTAGTCTGTTGCTGTACTAACTCAACATCAAAAATGAGCTGCTTCTGAGCAATAGAAGGTTCAGAGACTGGAAGGCCAAGCCCATGATACTGCTGACTCTGTGTTCGGTAAAGACCTGTTGTTTATAGACACTTTAGCTATTTCACATGTTGTGGGAGAGGGGATTCTGGCCTTTGTGCCCCTAATAATGACATTAATCCATTTTATGGGGTCTGTACTATGAATAAAACCTGAAAAGAAGTTGTTCCCCCAAAATGTATTGACAGAATAGATTTCAGTGCTGTGGAGAGAGCGTAGTGTTGTGGAGCTGGAGGCTACTTCTCTTTCCTTGAGTCGGTTCTCACTATCCCACACATTCCTTGCCCACCTGCATCTTAACTAACATTTTGTGAGTGATAGAAACGTTTTGGAATCTATTAACTTAACAGACCACTAGCCTCTACCAACACCCAAACTAAGAATGTTATCAAATAGTATCTTGGGCGTATAGGAAAGCCCCCCCCCGCCGCGCTGTGACTGCCTCTATGATATACCCGCCAATGTATTTAAAATTGAACTAGTTTATGATGTTTTTTCTGTAAAACTATAAAACCTCATGAAACTGTTGAGAAATGGAATTTGGAGTAACCTAAATCTGAGTTTCTGGATCACAGTCACTCAAAATATCTCTAAAATAAACCTTCTCTTATTCTCTTTAAGATGGGAGCTGTGGTTTTCCTGTCAGCACCACCATCTTGAATGACCACCAAAGGCTTTGCCTCCTAATGCCATCCCTAATGCCATCACATGGAGACTGCATTTCACATGACTTGGTGAGGGGATTATACAAGCATTCATTCTTCATCGGATCGTCAAATCAAGGACAGATGAACTGTCACCCCAGCCGAGGGCCCACAGCTGGACTGAATTCACTGCTACACTCTGGGTGGAGGCTGGCCTAAGCGACAGCAGGGACTCTGGTCGGTTACTGATGCAGCTGCAAAGTGGGTGTGTCAGCACAGTTTTGTTCACATTTCTCATTCTGTTTCACCTGGCACCTCTGCCTTCTCCCCTTTATTTCAAAGACCACCCAAGGCATCGGATTATTTCATTCTAAGCATTTTATCATGTCCATCTAATACCTTAAAGTGTAGATCATTGACCCCCCATATGGCAAACAATAAGATTTGTCAGCAGTAAGAGCTTTCGGAGTGTGCAACGGCCAAAAGATAATTCAGAACTAAATGTGCTTGAGTGTGCAATGGCCAAAAAATAATTCAGAACTAAATGTGCTTGAGTGTGCAATGGCCAAAAGATAATTCAGAATTAAATGTGCATGAGTGTGCAATGGCCAAAAGATAATTCAGAATTAAATGTGCAAGGAATCCACAGTACTTCAGACAGCACTGACCTGTGCTGCGTCCTGTGGCGTCACTGCAGGCTTGGTGCTAACCATTACTCTACCTGTTGGTCTACATGTGAGGCCGGAGAACGTGGCTCAGATTCACCACTATATTGTAATATGAATTATAGAATCTCTACCATAAATAAAGTTTCCTGACCTTATAGAAATACAATACTTCAACTGTGGGGAAAAGATTAATATTTTTAATATTTTCCTCCCATCATTTCTTTATCTAAGGATAAAATTAGTGTACTTCTGGATTACACTGTGCTAAAATATTTGATTTTAAAAATGGTCGTTTGAGTAGCTGGCCAGTTTCATTTAAAAAGTCATTAATTTTGGCTTGGGATTAGAATAAAATGGCTAGCAATTTACTTTTTTTCTTTTCTTTTCTTTTTTATTCATCTATTTATTTATAACCCAGCCACAGCCTCCCCCCATCCTTTCCTCCCAGTCCCTCCCCCTTATCCCCCACCCCAATCCCCAATCCCCCCTCCTCTTCTGTTTCCATCCAGGAAAGGGCAGCTCTCTGAGTATCAATAAAACAAAGGCATATCAAGTTGCAGTAATACTAAGCACCTCCCCATGTATTAAGGCTGGGCAGGGCAACCCAGAATGAGAAGTAGGGTCCCAAAAGCCAGTAAAAGAGTCAGAGACAGCCCCTGTTTCCACTGTTTGGAGTCACATAAGAGGACCAAGCTACACAACTGCAACATATGTGCAGAGGGCCTAGGTCAGCCCCATGCAGGCTCCCTGGTTGTCTGTTCAGTCTCTGTGATCCCTTATGAGCCCAGGTTAGTTGACTGTATGAGACTTCCTGGGTGTCCTTGACCCTCTTATTCCTACACCCCTTCCTCCTCCTCCTCCTCTGCAGGATTCCTGAACCACGCCTAATGTTTGGCTGTGAGTCTCTGCATCTGCCTCCATCAGTTGTTGGATGATGCCTCTCTGATGACAGTTGGGCCAGGCACCAATCTGGTCACTCACAGGAGATAGCCAATTCAGGTTACTTATCCATTATTGCTAGGGGTGTAAGCTGGGGTTCTCCCCCATAGACTTCTGGGAGATTCCCCTGTGCCAGGCTTCTGCCTGATCCCAAAATGCTCCCCCCACATCCCCCCCCATGCTCCCTAAACCTGATCACTCATGTTCCCATTCCCACCTGACCTCAGTCCACTTAAGAAATCCCTGCTATTTCCTGTTCTCAGGGAGACCTGGGGGTCCCCGTGTCATAGCAGCTTTAATTGTAATCTTAGCCAGACCCTGGAAACAACCTTGATAGATATTCGTCTATCAAGGAATGGGTTAAAGAAAACGTGCTACATTTATACAATGGAGTATTACTCAGCTGCTAAAACAACAACAACAACAAAAAAAAACACCAGAAAATGTGAAGGCAAATGGATGGATCTAGAAAAAAATTATCATGAGTGAGATAATCCAGATTGATAAAGACAAACATGGTATGTACTCAGTCATAAGTGGACATTATCTGTAAAATAAAGGATAACTATACTACAGTCCACAGATCCAGAGAGACTAGCTAACAAGGCTAACATTTTATTTCCTAATACCCTTTTGTTATTCTGTACTATATATTTATATAAAACAGAGTATAAGCACTGAGGATAATGCTTAATATCCTGTGGTATCAAATGTTCAACCCGTGAGGAAAAAAATAAAAGGAGGACATGACTGCTCCTAAGGGGCTGAGGTTTTTATTAGATATAAGATATTAGATATAAGGAAGCAGCCAGGCAGAGGCAGACAGCTGGGAGAATCCAGAGTGGACATTGTCACAGACTGGACTAGGCCATGTGAGGAGATGGGGGAAGAGAGAGGGAGAAAGGAGAACATGAAACTAAGAGACCAAGAGATCAAATAAAGGCCCATCAAAATGTCTGGATTATATAGGAACGAGCAGCTGGAGCAAGGGCAGCCCAGCCCCTGTACTGGAGAGGTCAGTATGCCAGCCAGGAGGACCCCGTAACAGGTAGAGACTGAACGATTCTGGGAGAATCTGGCAGGCCAGAATTCAGTTTGAAATATTAATAGGCACACCAGTCATTTGTCCCAGGTTTGACACCTAACAGCACAGCCTTTTTGTTGTTGGTAAAGGAGTGATGTAGTCTCTTCTATATCTACTTCTAGCTGAAATTGGGGTGTCATAGTTGGGGGTCCAAGAAAGCTAGAATATTGGCCAAGGCCAGGAAGAGAGAGAGGAATGCAGGCTAGTCTCTGTGGGACCGTCTGGGGCTGGGGAAGCGGCTGTCTCACCTGAGGGTAGCCACTTTGGCACTATCTGGAATGCAGAATCTGAAGGAACACTTGGGGGCTGCAACATTGTAGCAGCTCTGGAGTAGTCTCCAGTTGACTTGGAATCTGCTGAGGCAGATAAAGACTGAGGCAGGATGTAAAGTTAAGGACCAAGAGATCACGTTAAAGCTCTGAACTTTTGAAATCTTATTATAACAATGGCATATAGCACACCGATGGAAAGAAATCCAAAACATTTTCATTTTTATATATGAAACCACTTCCTTAGACCTTTATAGCTTGCACATCCTAAAACACGTTTTCTAGATCCTCACAGCTTACTAAAGCTTTGATACCCTCCAGCCTTTACAATTTACATTTATATGCCTTAAACTTCTTTTCAGGCCCTCATAACTCACACAGACTCCAACCTTTTTATTTTCCAGGAAGCACAAGTGGTTGATCACTGAGAGCAGCCATGGCAAACCTAGTGCCTTAAAATACAGGACTAGCAAACATTACTCTGAAGCTTGTTTTGTCAGGTTATCTCTTTAAGAGTGGTCTGTGTTTGCCTTTCTAAGCAGGAGGCCTCAGGTCTGAGTTAAATGAGGTAAAGGCTGCAGCCTTGGGGAAGGAGCTAGTTGTTATAGTCATCGGAGATCAGAGAAAGATAAATTATAGCAAGTATAATTCAAAGGCTTATGCATCAATTAAAATGACAGACTCACCTCTGCCTGGGAGGTTAGTTACCCTAGGCTCCTGTGGTCTTTGATTATCATACAGGACAGCATTAAATCTTCAGCTACCACATAGAGCTGTCTGGGTTGGACAGGTTGGACCCAGAAAGTCTTTGGGAATATTGGCCTACCTTGACTTAGGCAGACTAGGGCAGGCAACACAACTGTGTTCACAGTTTGTGTAGGGCCAATGGCCAGTGCTACCACAATCCAGGTGAAGTCTTATGTGCCCCATGTCTTCTTTGGTGACTTTAGGGCTGCCTCTAGGTAGGAGCCAGCATTTCTGTCTGTAATGGGAAGCTTTTTCATTAAACATTTTAAATGTCACATTCAGTAGATCTCTGAAGAGTTTGAGGATTATCTATTAAGTATACCTAAGTTTAAAATAATTTTTTGGTCATTATTGCTTTAGGTTTAACCTTGAAACATATATGGAAGGTTTAATAAAGCTTGTTGTCAAATGAATTATATAACAGCTCAAAGTTAGTAGCTTTTATCAAGTTAGGATTTTTCTTTTAGCTTTATTCTTGTTAAGTTTGAGTTTAAAAATTTGAGTTTAAGATTTAATTGAAGATCCTTTGGCATCAAAATAAAACTTTAAACCATAAATGTAGTGTTTAGCGAGATGGAAACTTTACCTTTCTGATCCTTTATAGTGCACCATTATAGACCATTTAAACTGTGATGACAGTTTCTTGTATAACTCAGTTTATCCAAATAGTTAAAATTTAACAATACAGGCAAAAACAAAGAGGCTGGGTAAATATCTAAAACTTAATAGAGTTAGCAAAGATAAAGAGTTTAGACATCCATCTTCAAGTCAGTTACTGTTAACCTGAGTATACTTAGGAATTTACAAACCTTATTTATCAAATATATCTTACTTATCAAATACATGTTGTTTTATTTAAAAACTTTAGAAGCCTGGTGTTGAACACAGTTGACAAAAAAAAAGTAGTTAGTCATACATCTTTATGTATGTAACAGTTTTGTTAACCTAAGTATATCTTTATAACCTTAGAAATTTATCTTCATATAAAAATCCATCCAAATCTAAAATATTTTGGAGGCCTGTTGTTGTCTTCTTAGACTGAAAAGTAGATAAATAATAACCCAAAGGCTCAGTCAGACTAAGAAGTTTTATAGGTTCTGTAAGCCCCAATCTCTGGCCTCCATCTTTGGAGGCCCCATCTCTGTGCCTGCCAAGCCTTAACCCCTCCCCGGACAGCCTGCCAAAATCTTGACCACTCCCCCAGTCTATTTAAACTGCTTCCCCTGAAAGTCTCCTGGAGGTATGTGTTGTGGTCGTCCTCTCCTCCCTCCCCCACCCCCCGTGGTCATGTTTGGAGCTTCCTGGTTCCCCTTTGGGGCCACCTGAGGGAGCATAAATCCTATTAAACCTGGATTTTTTTTTTAATTTGGCTTGTTATGATTTGGCTTGACTGGGATTTTTGCATCGCCAGAGACCTCACGTTAGGAAAACTCCTAACAGGTTCTACCTTAGTTGGTTTGTACCACGTGGTCATCTTGAGATGGTGGTGAAGTCACATGGCATGTACCCTTTTACCTAAGATGGCTGCCAACCATGTGGTTGTTACTTAAAATTCTGAACAAGAGCTGAATCACATATGTGGTATGTTAAGCAAATTAAGATGATTTAGGTACAGATTTCTAAGTATCAACATTTTATTTCAAATTTTAAGCCAAATTTTGTTGCAGTTTATAGAGTTTAAACATACCCAATGAGCTAAAAAAAAAAACCAAAACCCTGAGATAGCATTTACAGCATAGTCTTAAGAGATTTTTTTTTTGAGAACAGAGAGCAGAGAAACAGTTCAGACAAAAGAATTTTAACACTGGGAAGTAGAAAACCCTAGATCAGCAGTTCTCAACCTGTGGGTCACAACGCTATGGCAA
Source organism: Ondatra zibethicus (assembly GCA_004026605.1). NCBI lineage: Eukaryota > Metazoa > Chordata > Mammalia > Rodentia > Cricetidae > Ondatra > Ondatra zibethicus. Next base: position 16,171 of record PVIU01008136.1, on the reverse strand, counting down.
ACCTCTATCTCCAAAAATATTTGCATTATAATTCATAACAGTAGCAAATTTATAGTTAGGAAGTAGCAACAGAAATAATTTTATGGTTGGGGTCACCACAACTTGAGGGCTGTATTTAGGGTCACAGCATTAGGAAGGCTGAGAACCACTGGCTTTGGGATAACAGATATTTGAAACTGTGAAGCAGAGCAAGTTTAGATATGAGAGATTCGAGGATCATTTGTTGTGCAGTGGCAGAAGTTGTTACCGTATGAGAGAATTTGAAGATCAAATGTGCCAACTTTGACCGTTGATCTGTATGGAGGCCAAGCAGTATGTCATCTGATGGGCTGGGCAGTGAAACAAAACTCTGGAGGAGGGGCTGGCAGTTGTAGGGACTGTGGCTCCCAAAGGGAGTTGAGAAAAGAGATGAGTTGAAGCAGATAAAGTTGTAATAAAGTGGATAGTGTTGTAATAAAAATTTCCATGGTGGGGGAGTGAAATGGATTAATAAAAATGTTGTGGATCCCCCAGTGGCTGCAGGCAGCAGGCAACTGGCCATGAGACCATGCTGCAGGTCTCTGAAGGTGGCTGGTCCCAGGCAGGGAGACACTCAACGGTGAGAGACAGAGACAAGGATAGGCATGCCATGCAAAGTGAGGTTGGATATTTATTTAGTGAGTTATGGAGGGGGAAGGGAGAAGGAGAGAAGAGCAGAGAGGCAGAGAGAGAAGGGGAGAAGGGGGAGAGGCAGAAGCTGCCTCTTCTAGAGGGAGATGGAAAAGGAAGAGACTCAGGCTGCAAGCAGGAAGGAAGAGCTGCCTGCCTTAGCAGATGGGGAAGAGAGTGGGCATGGCTTCTCTCTTAAAGGAACAGAACAGATCATTACAGGGGGTGTGTCCCCAAGTGCAATGGGAAACTTGTCACAGAAGAGAGGTGTCCTTCGTCTTTGTGACTGGGGTCCGGCAGAGGTAAAAGGAGTTTCCCGGCACATCAGTGTGGCATTTGTAGTAACAGTACACAAAGCAGGCCAGCAGACAAGGAGAGATGAGCGGCTATGGCAGGTAGGGAGGCAGACTGGGAGAAGCTTTTGGAAAAGAGGAGGATTTCAATAGAGGGGAGGAAAGCGTCTTAGGATGGAGAGACGCCCAGATGGGTGCGGCAGTTCCAGGAGCCAGAGACACTTCTGGAGTAGCGGGAGAGAGTTGGGTGATTGGAGCAGTTTCAGAGTGTGGGGGGAGAGCAACTCAAGAACTGTGCTCCAGCCTTTGGAATAAAATTTGGTGGGTGGCAGAAGCCAGCAGAAACAAATGATCCATACACACCTTAGGAAAGTCTAATCAGCACGTTGGTTTGGAGCAGCTGAGTCCTTTGGAAGGGAGCTTGTTTAGGCCACTTCCGGGTTTCCACAGGTGAATGAAAAAAGGAAATAAAAGGAGGACATGACTGCTTCTAAGGGGTTGAGGTTTTTATTACAGACACCAGGAAGAGTGTAGGTAGAGGCAGAGACATCTGGGAAAGTTCACAGTGAACATGACCAGCAGACTGAACCTGTGAGCAGATGGGGAAGGGGAGAGGAGAGGGAGAAAGGGGAACATGGATCCAAGAGGCCAAGAGACCGTTATGCCCAGACCCGTGAAGGCCCCCCAAAACTAACAAGGACACCGAGTCCCATATGTAAAAGCAAAGAGCCTTTATGCAAGTTTGCAAACTTGGTCTCTCCGCCTGTCCAATGTATTGGAATAATCTGAGAGCCCCGAGCACAGTTAGAGTTGGGTTTTTATAGTGGTAAAGGTGGGGGTGAGGGGTTTCTAAGGTTCAGAACTCCTGATTGGCTGACATTTGTCTAGGGGTGTCCTGGTGAGTGTGCTGGCAGGCGATCTTATCTACACCCGTTGGAATGTTAGGAATTTCCTTTGGATGGTCTGTTCTTGGGTGGTGCCTGGGTAATCTCAGTTTGTGGTCCTTCCTGCAACCAGGTATTGCCTCAGGGTAAACTACTGAGACTTGGGCCTCCATTAAGATTATCATGGTTGGGTCCCACTATTCCTATTAAGCTTGTCATGGGTGAGTCCTACAGAGACCAAGAAACTAGAAAAGGGCTGGTAGACAAAATGGCTGAAGTTAAATGTGGAAGAGTAGCTGGGAGAAGGGCAGCGCAGCCCCTAGGCTGGAGAATACATGGTGTGGGGCCAGGTATGCCAACCAGGAACAGGTAGGGACTAAGGGATGATGGGAGAATCTGGAGGGCCAGCATCCATTTAGATATCTGTTAATAGGTACCTCAGCCATTTGTCCCTGGTTTGAGACCTAACACAACCAAGTTTTAATTTTTAATGCAAAAGTAAAAAAGCATATTCATGTCAATACTGTGCAAATTTTTAATTTTTAAGATTTTATTACATTTTGTTTAATTTATTGAGTGTGTGTATGTGTGAGAGAGAGATAGAGAGAGAGAGAGAGAGAGATCGGGAGGGTGAGAGGGAAAAATAGAGAAGACAACTAATATTTTATTATGAAAAATTTAGGCAGAAAAGACGAAATGGCTGCGAGAACTTTAGCAGGTAGAGCCGTACTGGATGGAACTAGTCCCTGGGGGCTTAGGCTGGAGCCACAGTAAAGCTTTTCTCTCTTGTGTTCCTTTATTAAGCATTTTGCCATAGCAACTAGAAAAGAAATGAATACACTATTCTATCATTGTGTTTTGTAGATCTGGTGCCTACATGGAAGCACCTTTGATTGTTATTTGTATTTCTCTTGCCAAAAGTGACATGGTAAATGTATTTTTTTTCAAAAAAGTTCTGATATTAGTTTTCATAGAAAATTACCTGTCTTATCAAAGTTTCCTAAGTTTGGTTCATTTTTGCCAATAGTGAGTAATCACTTGTGGCTTTGATTGCTCCTGTTTGATTTTGGCATTCATCATAAACTTGGAATTTTGAAATGAGAGACTTTCACAAGCTTCCCAAGCAGCACCACTGTCTGGAGACCATGCATTCAAAAATATGACCCTATGTGACGTTTCTCATTCAGACCACGACCACAAGCAGGAGCAACCAAAAGCCATAAGTCCATAGCCGCCATGGAAATCAGTGTGGTGACTCCTCAGAAAGATAGGAATAGATTACTTGAAGATCCAGCTCTACCACTCTTGAGCATATATCCAAAGCATGCTCCATCTGACCACAGGGACCCTTGCTCAACCATGTTCACTGCTGCTCTCTTCATAGTAGCCAGAATTTGGAAATATCCCAGCTGTTCCCCAACATAAGAGTGAATAAAAAAATGTGGTACATTTACACGATGGAGTATAACCCAGCTGTTAAAAAGAATGGAATTCACAGGTGAAAGAATGGAACTAGAAAAAAATCATCCTGCATGAGGTATCCCAGATCCAGAAAGACAAATATGGTATACATTCACTTATATGTGGCTATTACTGTTAAGTCAGTGATAACCAAGCTACCATCTGTAATCCACAGAGGTTAGGCACAGAGTAAGGTACTATAGGTATAAAGGGAAATAAAATAGATAGTTAAAGATGGATACTGTAACTATTAGAAGGTTGGGGGCTTGAATGGGAGGACCTAGTGGGGAAGGGAGAGGGAGCTGAGGGAGGGAATATGGAGGAGACAGCTAAAATTAAGGGCCACTTGATGTGTAGTATGGAAACACAGTACAGTAGAAACTTCCTAAAATATATACATACATAAAGGTTATCTAAATAAAAGTGTCAAATAATGGAGGGAGACTAAATCTCAACTGGCTATCTCTTGTCACCAAATGAAACTTCCAATATTGGGACTGGGTAACATCCAATTGAGTTGCTGACCAAATGGCTCTATGGGATGCCCCAAACAACCCAGATTGTTGCCAGGACTTCTCTTCACAAACTGGCCCCAAGGCCCCATTGCTGAAGACTACATCCACACAACTCATTGAACATGGAGAAGTAGAGCTGACACCTACATAGAACCTTTACCCCTACATTCTAGTATCTTTGGTATCAGAAGGTACTCTGAGTGCTACCAAAAGAGAAATGTAAATATTAAGTCAGCCACAAACCCTTTGACCTATAATGATGTATCACTTATAAGACATGCTACGGCAATGGTGGCACAAAGCTTATGGGAGTAATCAACCAATATCAGACTTGACATAAAGCCCGCTTCCATGGCATGGAACCCATACTTGACATTGCTTGGGTGGCCAAGAACCCAAGACTAGATATTCCAGAGACCTAGGGTAACAATAAAACAAAACAAAAAATGTAATGCTAAAATGTCTCCTAATGACATTCTGCTATGCTCATAGATATGTGCCTTGTTCAGCTATAATTAGATAACTTTTCTCCTGGTGCAGATGAGAACAAATATGAGACCCTCAGCCTGACATTACACAGAAAGTGAGAGACCGGAAACACTCAACTCTATATGAATATGGGATGTCTCCATCAATTCCTCCCCTTAGAGCTCAGGGAACCCTGTAGGAGAGGAGGCAGAGAGGGTGTGAGAGCCGGAGGGGTTGGAGGAGGCCGTCTAAATCATCATGTTCTCTGTGCTCTTCTGCACTCACAGACTGAAGCACAATGCACAGAGCCTGTGCAGGTCCTGTTCCAGGCCCTCTGTGTATGTATTATGGCTTCAACTTTAGCGTTTTGATGATATTCCTGAATGTACAAACGAGTGGGTCTCTGATTCTTGTGCCTTCTCTGGGGCTCTTTTCTTTCTGTTGATTTGTTTTGATTATATTTTATTTCATCATATTTAACTATTATCTTTTAGAAGCCTATTTGTATTCTAATGAGAGACAGAAATGGGGTGGATCTGGAAGGGAGGGGAGTTGGGGTGGCACTTGGAAGAGTAGAGGGAAGGGAAACAGTAATTAGGATATATTATGTGAGAAAAGAATCTATCTACAACAAAAAGAAAAAATATGGAAAGAAAAAAATGGGATTAGCTTTTTCTTATTAAAAGTTTAAACTATAAAATAAAAATACTACATTGAGATGAAATTGTGTTGTCTATATACATGTGTAATAGCTCATTTTTTTGTATATTTATGTACATATGTATCCTGTTTTGAACAAAAGTGAGCTATAAATTCTAGACATGATAGGGAAACTAATCTAAAGCTTAATCCCAAATTACTCATAAAAAGACTTTATCTAAAAATTCCTATCTGGGTCACGCATGTACAGATATATTATTTTCATCTTTTACGCCTAGATTTTTTTCTTAATAAAATATTAGATGTTGGATAAAATTTATAAAATAAGTAATAATGGAAGCTTTGCAATACAGTTTTTCTTAGTAACTGTTATATTAGCTGGTCTCTCTCTCTCTTTTTGATTGGTTTAAGTAACTGGATTTTTCACACTTAAAATTTTTATCATTAGTAAATTATTCTCTTTTTTTTAATCTTTCCATTATTTTGTTAAAGCAAGATTCCTGATAGTACAGTAATCTATTCACTAAGCACAGTCCTGTGCAGCAATGGCACACTGATAGTACAGTAATCTATTCACTAAGCACAGTCCTATGCAGCAATGGCACACTCTTCATCTACACAGATGTTAGTTGCACTTTGGTCACTGATGGAGTCGTTCCGTTTATAAAGTTCTGCACATCAAAAAGCTTTGACCAGGTTGTCCAGTCTGAAAACGTGGCCTTTAATTGTGGCTCTACTTTACAGCATTAAAATGCTGGTGCATCAGGTGCTACCCCAAACAGCATTGTCTGCACAGTGGCATTGAGCAGACAGATTCACAGAGTCACATCTGAGAGCTTCCGCTCCATACCTGGGACAGAGCACTCCTGACCACCTCAGACTGCTGACTGCCAGCCCACCTTCTTGACTGGTTGACACTGCCAATGAAGACACACCAGCAGCTGTCCTTTGTACAGATGGCATTAGAGCAGCAGGCCTGTGACATGGTGGGAGACGTACTGTCAGCACATCCAAGTAACCAAAGGGCCATTTAAAAAAATGCCCGATTGAGATGATCTGATTTGTTTTTAACTCAATCTGCAAAGCCCTGAGGTCACCCTGCAAAGTATGTATAAAAAAATAGGAAGTTAGGGAGACAAAGTTTGACATGATGTCATTAGGGAGGTCAAGCTTGAACGGTCATATTGAGCATCTGCTCTGGCAGGAAAGCATGTGGTTCTTTGTGTACACATTGGTTTTATTGTTACAAAGCAAGTTGTGCACTTCAACATTTAAAATAGGCATCTTTTCCTTCCAGTAAAAGCCAAAAAAAAATTAAAAATAAAGTTATGACAGAGAATGTCAACTCCAAATAAAACCCTACAGGTTCTGCTGATCCTCGCATTGAGGGGCAAGGCTCAAGTCATCATCAGGAGAGAATATTAATTTTCAACTGTTGTCTTCAACTGCAAGGATGCCAGTTGAACATCACAATGATGTGCCAAAGGAGAAGCCATGTTGCCACAATGCCCACTTAACCCCCAGACACCTCAAATCCACCCTTGATGACCTTCTATGCCCTACTTTTCTTCTTACTAAACAAGGGAGAATAGACAGATACATGTTGGTAAATGCTAACTGTACTCACATGGAGACACAATGTAATCTCCAAGCCCAATAAACAGAAAAAGGGAAAAAGCTAGAACGCTAAGCACTACTACAGGAGCCTGGCACCCTCCAGCAGAGCCAGGGAGCTGGAGGGCTTTTCTTTTTTCCCACAGAACACAGTGATGGTGTTAAATCCATAGTTTGAGACAAGAAAGGCTAAACATGAATTTAGAAGAGAAAAGTGGAGATTCTTTTCCTGTTGTATTTTGCTCAAGGTATTTCCCCCAAAGTAAGTTACAAACATGGTGTTGAGAGAGACCTCAAAAACAAGGTGACTGAGCACAAGAGGGATGGGGTGGGAATGACTGCAACCTGTTCTCAGGGGCTGGAGAAAGTTAAAAAGTGAAAAGCAAATAAAAAGAGCGTTGGAATGCATCAGTCTTCTGTGCTAGTTGTCCTTGTCCCTTGTCCCTCCTCCCCTTCATCATCATCTCACCCCCTTCATCAATATCCTCCTCATCTTCTGCCTTCATCAATACCCTCCTCATCTTCTGCCTCTCCATAGTCATCATCCAGATCAAGAACCAAACATTACTACAAGGGATTTGGCCAAACACCATCTTTGATGCTCTCTCCTAGCTCATCTGCATCTGCGTGAGAATGGTCAGTAAACTGGTAAGTCAGCTCTCTGGCTCTGCCTGCTGCCTCTTCCTGCTGGCCTCAGTCTGTGTTTGACTGGAGCATTTTGTCAAACCCTTTCCAGATTTCCATTTGATTTCAGTGAACTTTGAAGATGGGTCACCACTCTGAGTCAGATGGAATTCTTTGGGGAGAATGTTCTTTTCAAAGTAAGAATTTTCATCAAAATAAAAATCTGTTCAGTAACCTGATTTAATGTCTTCAAATTCTGTCACATCTGTTATTTGGGAAGATAGGACATCTTACAGCTTTCTGTAGTTCACAGCCTTTAGCATCAGAACCCACGTGTCTTGTGTACGTGATCTGCACCTGTGCTGTTGGAGGCCTAGTTCTTCAGTTTAGTTTGCATTTTTCTGTATAACTTTACTTCACTTCTGGTCAAACAATGCAGGGCCTCTTAATCTTCTTTCTCAAGCAGAGGAGACAGGTGTGGATAGCTAACAAACGTTGCTACCCAAAATCTAAGATTTTGGCAATCAATTCTGACCTCTTTTGAAAAAATTGTTGGCAGAGTTTGTTATATTTTTGTTCAACTTTCGAAATGTCCTCACTGGCTTGTCTGTTAAGTCTGCTGTTTCATGCTCTGTGTCATCAGTACGTTCAGCTGCTTCTCACCAATCTTTTCCTCATACTGTGTGTCATCAATGTGTTCAGCTGCTTCGCACTGCACCATTCTTTTCCTCTCTTCTGCTGCCCGGTCGGGAGAGGCCGGCATGTCCTTCAGCTTTGGGACAGGAGCCTGTCTGTATTTCTTGAACTGAGGCAGGAGCGTGGATTACTGTTTGAGGGCACAGCACAAGGGAATGACCAGAAGCTGGAGGCCAGAATCCGATGTTCTCAGCAGGAAGAAACTCACAGAAACCAGTAAATTATTCTTAGTAACTTGTTCCTGATGCTCTTTAAGGTGGTTGCTCTTTTGTTTTCTAGTTTTTTGGGAGAATATTTAATATAGATGATTTTATTAATCAATTTGATTTAAATTTGATGTAATCAATTTTGCTATTAGCAGTACCTTAATTGTATCTGATAAATTCCGATTCATAGATTATTCACCAATATTCCTTAGAAACTCTGAAATGTCGTATGCATGTTTTTACTTTTATCCAAGAATGTATAACATGGCACAATTATACATTATACAGGGTCTTTGCATTTCTAGTGTGAGAACATGGCTTACTGCTTTGTGTTTTTGGATATATTTGTTTATCTCTGCTTTGTTGAGACTTAGGTTTTCTTTGTGAGTTACATACGTGTGCACTTGGGAAACAGCGTGATGCTACCTAATTGTTTACTATTCTTGATTTTCTTATAGCTGCTGAGTTTTGAAGGCTGTCCTGTTATTCGGGAAAGTAGGACATCTTACAGCTCTTGTAACCTGTAGCTGTTAGCATTAGGACTCACACGTTTTTGTTCTGTCTTTGTGCATGAGACCTGCGTCTGTGCTCTTGAAGGCCAGGTCTTCAGTTGTGTTTGCATTTTTCCAGTATAAGTGCTTCTCCTTGTGTATCCAGCTTTTATGAATTACTTTGAGTATGTCTTGTGTCTAACAGTATGTTTTGCTTCCTCGTGTGTCAATCTGAGCTTTTTCAAGCACTTTTTTATTATTCTAATAGCAGTGTGCACTTAAGTAGACAAATGATAACTACACCGCACAAAGAAACCCAAGCTCTTCCAATTCTGCTCTCCAAGGACAACTGCTATTAGCATTCATTTAGTTATTTTCAGTCCCTTAAAAAGTTTGTTATGAAATAGTTCTCCTCTCTTTGTCACCTATTTTAAAAAAGAGTATTATTTTCAAGGCATAAATTGCACTTTCTACCTGTTTTCAGAATTTCAGTCTGTTCACCGTTTCTGTGTTCCCACATCCAGCTATTCATAATGGCCACTCATAGATTTGCACTATAGTTCAGACTAAAGAGAAAAACTCCAACTATATGTTTTTCTGAAAATTTCAGTTCTATAAAGTTTGTTGTTATGCAGAATATATTCTCTGATCTGCTTTGACTAACGTCTACTATAGTAGGTCAAAATGAGCTGGGCGACGTGTGGTTGAGGCTTTAAACTTGGAATATTAAAATTAAAGGATAGCTATTAATATTTCTCTCAGGATGACAGACTTTAACCCAGGGTGTTTTGAACAAACTGGGTCTATTAGTACCATGTATATGTGGCCTCCACCCTCAGGACGCCTGTAGGGTATTCCTCTCTCTCTCTCTTTTTCTGGTTCTTATCTAGCTCGCTGACCATTTCACTGAACTGGACAAGAATCTTCTGCTTGCTTTCAGCACTGATGCCCTTCTATTCTGCTCTTCATGATGATGCAAAAAGTTCAAACAAATCTTGAGAATTAACCCATGGAATGGAGAGATCGCTGTTAACAGTGTTTGCTGCTGTTGCATAGAACCCTGCTTGGTTCCCAACACCCACACCAGGCAGCTTGCTGCAACTCCAGTTCCAGAAAATCCATCATCCCTTCCTGGTGCACATAAACTCATGCCAGCGTGTGCACGTGTACATGCACACACACACGTTCACACACACACACAAAATAGAAATGCTTCTCTTCAGCATTGTATTGATCTGCTTCTTGGAACAATATGCTTAATCCCTTCCTCAAATATTTACAAAATCTTGTTCTATTATATTCTAAAGGCACATTGAGGTGTTTGCAACCACACCAAATGTTTCTTTGTCTGAGGGACATTTGGGAGCTCAAAATTGCCTGACATATTGATACTCTCAATTACTGTATACTCAACTTCATAAACCCAAATGAGCACACCAGATTTTAAAGATAATCACAGTTTGTGGTTATCTGACAAAACGATAGTATTAATAGTTAAAATGCCAAAGATTAATAGATCAGCAGAACATGGATGGGCCAGTTTTCTCATATGTTGCCTAGACATTTGTACCACAGGTCACAGCTTTCAGTTCAGGTTCTCATTATTAAAGAAGTCCTGAAGAAAAAACTTCTGATTGGTGTTATGGTCAGAGTCACAAAGAAACCCTATCTCTACAAACCAAACCAAAAAAAAAAAAAAAAAAAAAAAAAAAAAAAAAAAAAAAAAAAAAAAAAAAAAAAAAAAAAAAAAAAAAAAAAAAGGAAAGAAAAGAAAGGAAAGGAAAAAAAAGAAAAGAAGAATTATGAAAGCTGAAAGCCCTGGTACCATGATGATATTATAGCACACCAAAATTACCTCTGTAATTTTGTGCATCTCTTCTCACCAAGCTGCAGATAGATTTTTTTTCCATTTCTCTCTTATGACACATTTGATCTTTGGTCTGATTGGCTTATTAGAGAAGCAAATAATCAAACCTTTGCCTAATCCTACATCTGACAGCAAAAGTCACATTTTGATATTAACCGTGACTGGCTATTTGCAGTATCAGCGTCATTTGTATCTGTTAATGTAACACAGCATCAGTGATGGCAGAGAGCTCAGGTCTACTGATGGGGACAACTTCCTAGAAATTCCTTGTATCAGTGCCAGCTCCAAGTTTTTCCACTTGACTCAGAAGAGACTAATGGCTCATTAGAGACAGACATAGAAGCCAGAGCTACTGTTGTATTCAACAAGCAGTATTATTGTTTTAACACAGAGAATATGGGAACAGATTTCCTGTTCCCCGCCGCTGCTGCCTTTAAGTCTGGTATACTGAGGCTCTTCATGCTCACAGACTAGCTCTTCTTCTTTCTCCTGTTTTGGAATTCAATGAAATTGAATCAGTAGTGACTTGAATTCATTCTGATGACTGGCCGAAAGTGAAGCTAAGGAGACAAGCCTTTGATAATAACACCAGAGTTAGAATTGGTGACACACACCTGGGAAACAACCATCCTGTAGGCAGGATGTTGACTTTCAACCATGTGTTCTTATCCTATATTTCCTGTGGGATCAAACTTTTATGTTCCAAGGAAATGATGTTTTCTCACTGCCTAAGATCAATTGCAGGCCAATGCTGCATAGCTTTTATAAACTCCAGGTGGTTGGCTTTGTGCAGAGGCTGAAACCCTCATCTCTGATGCCTCTTGGATGAATAGGTATGATGCAAGAACCTTGAGTGACAGCTCTCAAGGAACAGAAGAAGTGCAACATCAGCTTCCTCATGAAGTGAAACCGTAAAGTTGATTTTAACACTGATGCCTGTAGTAAGACCTTCCCCCTTTCTCAAGTTTCAGAAGCAAGTACTGCATACTTTTGTGGGTCTTCTGAATAGTATGTCATTCACTTGGGAAATAAAGCCAACAATTCACAAATGAGACCTCATAAAATTAAACAACCTTGGTACAGTACAGGAAGCAGTTGGTCAAGTGAAGTGATGGCTTCCAGAAGTGCTCAAGAAGTAGAGAATGATTAATGAAGGCTTCCAGCTTGTTTATTTTATAGAGTTCAGGGTCTCCTGACCAGGGAATGGTGCCACCTATGGTGGTCAATCTTCACTCCTCAGTTAGCATGATCAAGATAATCCCCTACGGCGGGAATCCCCGACTACCCATCAGAACCCCACCCCTAGTCAAGCTGAGACTCTAAACTACCACTGTGAAGCTAAAACCCTCCACCTCTTGCTTCCAAGGGTTCATGATCATTTTAATAAAGTGCCTTCAGTCCAACTTTAAACATCCTCAGGGTCTTTAAAAATCCCAACACTTTCAAAATCCAAAGTCTGAACTCCTATATAAGTAAAAAATAAGTTACATGTTTTCAAAATAAAATGGCACAGAGTAAAGATTATATTCCTAAATGGAAGATCCCAGGAACAGCGAGGAACAGTCGCAGTAAATCCTGTAGCTCCACGACCCAGGTCTCCAGCTCTGCTGCCCTCAGCGCACAGTCCTTCCGGGGCGGACTCCATTCCATGACGTCAGCTTTCCTCAACGCATCTCTGATGGGCCCGGGATCACCACAATAGCCTCCCCTTATCTTCCCAGCTTCACACAGTTGGCTCTCTGGGCCTCCGTGCAAGGATGTTAAGGTATTTTCTGCCTTATCTAGTCTCTGATATCATGAACCAAAGATTCCTCCACCCTTTCAATCCTTCATCTCCCATGCTTGCTGCCAGGGATTATGCTGCCAGACTCTGCAGCTCCAGAAGCTTCAGCTGAACCCTGCTGGCCCACAGGTGTTTGAGCTGACCCTGATGAAACACATTCCTAGGCAGTTGCTTTGGAGGAGCTTCGAATCTCTTCAGCGTAGGCTTTCTTCCAAAATGAATTTGGGTCATCATTAGGGAGCGCCTCTGGATGGGTAGGGCTTTGCCCTGGGAACAGCTTTTCTGCTGTCTCAGTGCAGAATGAAAGGGTTCTCTTTAGTGATGATGAACTTTTAAAAATAATTGCAACTGCTTTCTCAGCGTCAATCTGATATTCCCGTTTTGAAATTTTATCTGGCAAACATATAAGTCTATTATTTTTAAATTCAACTTTACTTGGATTCTCAGGGCACAGAAAGAGTGGAGCCATATTTGTAGCTGCAATATGATGAGACTGGCCCCAAGCCCAGTTCCATCTAGAGTCCTTGTTTTCCTTTGAAAATTATGTATAGGGCTACCGCTGTTGTGTTTCTCTCTCACTATTGATGTCCTCTATCACAGCAGGGAAAGGATAGTCTCAATGCACTGTGTGTGTGTGAGTAAAATGCCCATTGTACATATGTAACATAGTAGTGTATAAATTGAGTATACACAATGAAATAAAAAATAAAGAACTATATGGCAAAGCTGACTTTGAAATTTAGTCTCTTTTCACCATTCCTTTAAATATTAGATGATAATGCATTTAAGTGTTTCTAAGGTGTATATGAATCTATATGTTTGTTTATATTGCTTGGTATCTTCTATTTGTGTTTCTTACTCAGATTTCTGTTGATCTGATTTACCTGTAGCGATTGTGTGGTCTAATACATTTACTGTGGCATAGCCTTCTATTGTTTGAATAGATCCAAACCGATTCATTTTCCCATTTGTCTAATGGTATGCTATTAGGATGTTTCCTTTTTTATTATTATGAACAATGTTGTTGTGATCATGAAAGCAAAGATAAATGCATTTAATTATATTGCATTGAAAAAGATCTTAAGAAAGCAGAAAGGGCAATTGGTGAAATGTATTTTCAGTGCATATAGCAACCAGAGGGCTGGTATTCGGGAATCATAAGAAACCTATATGAATCAATTGGAAGAACATAAAGGCAATAACAGTCAGAAATAGTTATGGGATGATTTACTGAGAAATAGAAGAGTCCACTTGAGTGGCCAGCCTAACAGTGGCAGATGTCTCACAGAGCAAAATGCAGATTAAACTTACATCACTATCCCTATTACACTAGGAGAAGAGAAAGAAGCCAGGCTGAGTTCATGTGGGTTGATGAAAACACATTTTTCATGGCCTGGGGAAGTTTAGATTGGTCCAATTATTTTAGAGAATAAATTGCAACAATCTGGTAGAGTCAAAGGTAAATATACACATGCAGAGAAAACTCCTACCAGGGTGTCTGTAGAGGTGTGTGATGGACTCCGGTCCTCTGAATTGGGTTGTGCAAAGCACACTTCATTCGGGTGATTTAGTTACCTCTGTCTCTAATCAAGAGCATGCTTTGACTTTTGTGTGATTTTTGTTTGCTTGTTTAATTTTGCACTAGGATTGAACCTTGGGCCCTTGTACATTCCTGCAAGTGTTCTCACGAGGCTATGTGCAGGGGTAAGGGGTAAGGGGGGGATTCTGGGTAATGCCTGAAATCTGAGTTCAATAGTAATTTTTCAGCCTGGTGTCATCTGTACATTTTAAAATAAAGTTGGAGTGTAAAAAATACCTTAAGAGTTTAAATTATTTTTCTCTCTCTTCCCTTTACTCCTCCTCCTCTGACATCTATTATGGGCAGTTGGGCAGTATAATGTGCTAAAGTAAAGGAGGCAGAACAGCTACTGGTCATTGCTTTTAAGTTTTATTTTTAAAGCTTTAGAGCACAGATGTCTGTGCCCTTATAAACATCTCTACCCAGAAGGCAAGTCACAGTTTTTCAGGGAGCTTCCCATCATCTGGATGAACCTACCCTGTTTCCTGTCGTCTCTGCCTGGTCCTTCGGAGGATACTCTGTAATAGGTGGTGGATAGCACCCATGATGCACTTCTACCCTGCGCATCTCCTGGGCTTTTATCTGGGAAGAGACAGTAAAGGCATCCACTTAGTCACTGGAAGGAAATGAATACACATATACAGAATGGTTTATGAAATTACCGAGCACAGCCAAGAATAATTCCCCGAGGTTCCCTCTCTCAGCTTCTAAGAGTCAGAGGAAGTAAGAATAAGAAAATATGATGGGATAATAGTAGAGGCATTTATGTGGTCCTCTGTGTGCTCTGATATATTCTTCCTGAAACATTTCAGGGGAAAAATAAAACGCATTCAAAAGTTCTTCCCCACAACCCCTAACGCAGTATGGTAACACACAATTGTCACCCTGGCACTTGTGCAGTGAAGGGAGGAAGACCAGCAGTTCAGAGTCACTCTAGATGACACAGTGAGTTGGAGATCAGCCTGGCCTGCATGAGATCCTGTTTTAAAAAACAAAACTTCAAACCAAAACAAAAATAAAAAGCTTTTCCCTACATACATTGGACAGAAATATTTTCAAAATTTTTGAATTTAGAAGCCCGCCCTTTTGTCTGCAAGGTCCTTGGCCAGCAAGTGGCCCTGATCCAGTACCAGTAGATCCATCCGGAGGGGTAAGAGTGTGCCCACCTGGCTGCCCAGACGCCCCGGGAAGGGAGTACAGGTGCCCTCCAATCACCTAAACTTTCTGGCCATTCAGCGGGACTTCTCCCCTGCTACTGGCTTTTCTACTTATCCCACCCCAGCTTGCCCCCAATACCCCTTTCCATCTGCAGGGTCCAAGGATCCCCCAACTCAGCCTGCTTCGGGGTAGAGGCTCTGGGGACAAAGTGGTGAGTGCAAGGCTGAAGGGCTTTCTTTGTTCCATGGAGCCAGCACTGGTATCTACCAAGCCTGCCCTTTTGTCTGCAAGGGCCTTGGCCAGCAAGTGGCCCTGGTCCAGTACCAATAGGTCCATCCAGAGGGGGTCCTTAGATCCACCACCACAGCCTACTTCAGGGAAGAGGGGATCTTAGGCCCAACTCCAGTGCTGAGGGGACCTAAGAGAGGGCAGAACAAGAAAAATCCCCAAGTACACATTTAGCCACAGCAAAAATCGGACCAAGACACTGAGACTCTCCTGCCTGCATTCAAAGGAAGAGATGGGCAGGCGCCAAAGCAAGAATTCCTCCAACAGCCTGAAAAGCAACATGATAACACCAGAATACAGCGAACATGCAACAGGAAGACTTGAACAACCTAATCCAGAAGAAATAGAAGAAATCGACTTTAAACGTAACATTATGAAAATGATAGAGACCATTAAAGAGGATGTGAAAAACTCCTTTAAAGAAATGGATGAGAAGACTAACAAAAAGTTAGAAGAAATGAAGAAATCACTCAAAGACACCCTAGAAAACCAAGAAAATGCAATCAAACAGGTAATGGAAACAGTTCAAGACTTGAAAAATGAAATGGAGATAATGAAGAAAACACAAACCAAGGGATGGCTGGATATGGAAAATCTGGGTAAATGAACAGGAACTACAGAGACAAGTATAACCAACAGACTATAAGAGATAGAAGAAAGAATCTCAGATGCTGAAAATATGATAGAGAAAATAAACTCATTGATCAAAGAAAACAATAAATCCAACAAATTCTTAACACAAAACATCCAGGAAATCTGGGACACCATGAAAAGACCAAACCTAAGAATAATAAGGGTAGAAGAAGGAGAAGAATTCCAGCTCAAAGGCCCAGAAAATATATTCAACAAAATTATAGAAGAAAACTTTCCCAACCTAAAGAAGGATATTCCTATGAAGGTGCAAGAAGCATATAGAACACTGAATAGACTGGATCA